>JANHFL010005590.1:215030-225990 GCA_032468155.1 Oxyrhabdium leporinum
AATACTTCCCTTAAAGGAGAAATGGAGAAACATGTCCTTAGAGAAAGCAGAAAGCAGCCCTCAGTCTTTCTTAATCGCCCACAGCAGATGCCAGCACTTAAGGAGAAAACAAGCTTGTTGAAAGAGGAAGCCAACTATCTAGATAGCTCCATTCATAAGCAAAGCAAATACCGCTAGCAGGAGTCCATTCAAGACAGGATATTTCGAAACCCCTTACAGCAAAGTTTGACAGCTAACAAAAGCCGAGTAATAGGATTATAACAAGCAGCCCCTCACCCAAAATCCAGCACAGGACATCAGCCACCAGCCACAATGGGAATTGCCCAACACCCTCTTTAGAAACACAAAGCCCATATTGCGCAAATCCCAAACTTCAAAAACACAGAACCATATAAGAATCCTTCCTCTCACTCAGCTGGTTGTTCAGCTGACCCAGAACTGCATGCTGTCTTTGTGTGAGGTTCTGTCCATCAATAAACTTTCTTTCCAATCAGTCTCCATGTTGTTTCCGGCGTCTCTCTCCCAGCTTGGAATGGAACCAGATGGATTTTCCTTCCAACAATTCCAAGTGCAATTCAAATGTAATTCCAAAGAAGATTTGATCATCCTCTCGTCCCATTCCTCAAGGCATTTTATCCTACAATTTTATTCCGGCTACCGAAGATTACTGCCAGGGCAAGGCAATCACCTCCCTCACTATCGGTCACCCACAAGTGAAAGTACAGGAAATCAATACACAGAAAGGAAGAGAAATGCCAGCTGTTGTTTTTGCAAATAATCTGAGCTTTGGATGCGACATGAAGAGACTCTGATGAATCTTCAGCGCTTTTTTCCCCTCTGGTCTTCTGGCATAAAGTGTTGACTTCCATTTTGGTGCCCAAAGAGATCAAAGGACTAAGCAAAATAATTTGCAGATTATTTGGGTTGAGTTGGGATCAAAAAGGAAGACTAACATCCAGGAATTAGTCAAACCATTGATAGTGGAAATTTGGTGTTATAGCACCCTCTGCTGGCTACAACAAGCTACCATACTTTGATGGCTACTCAACAAGCTATTAGTAACTGCTGGCTACAGAGAACCAAAGATGCTTCTGAAACTCCTTTTATTTGACATCCCTGGTTCAGAATTCAACTCAGTGGAGACAAATGTATTTTAAATACCATCAATCAAAGGGACGCCAAAGAGTCACCTTTAGTGAGATGGGCAGCTGTCTAAATTGAATGCATGCTGTAGATAGATCTTTCTTGCCACAGTTGCTAAGTAAATCACTTCAGTTGTTAAGTCAGTAACATGGTTGTAAAGTGAGTCTGACTTCTTCATTGACTTTGCTTGTCAGAAGGTCATGTTGGAAGAAAAATCCAGGTCTAGTTCCAAGCCGGGAATAAAATGGAGGCTGCTTAAGTAAGAAAGGACCGTTTATTGATGAGAAAAACCGACACACACACACAGAGTGCAGTTCTGGGACAGCTGACAAAATGGAGTTGAAAATGGGTGGGTTTTTAAAAATACCTTCTTGATTCCTATGGGGTCATGCAGGGGTTACAGCTGGCTCTATAGGCAAAGGGGGAAATGCAAATCCTAGGTGTTTGAGTTAATCTTGCCAACCGTTGGCTTGCCTAATTGTGTTGCCTATCTGGTGTTTCTGTCTGACCCAGTCTTTCTGAATGGATTAGTTCAGAATCCATTGGATTAGTTCAGAATAACTGTTCATTAGTTCGGTGGCGCAGTGGTGAGAGTGCAGTACTGCAGGCTCCTTCTGCTGACTGCCGGCTGGCTGAAATTTGGCAGTTCGAATCTCACCAGGCTCAAGGTTGACTCAGCCTTCCGTCCTTCCAAGGTGGGTCAAACGAGGACCCAGATTGTTGGGGGCAAGAGGCTGACTCTGTAAACCGCTTAGAGAGGGCAGGAAAGGACTGTGAAGCAGTATAGAACTCTAAGGGCTCTTGCTATTATCAAATCTGCATTTGTAAAAGCTGGCCTCCTCAGTTTCTGCTTGGGGCAGGAAGACTGGGGCTGGTTTGTGCCCCCCCCCGCCCCATTTCTCCTTTAAGGGAAATATTCTATCCTGTCTTTTTAATATTCCCCACAACATTTCATTCTCTAGGAGGGTGGGTGGGTGCTGACTTTCTACAGGCACTAAATGAACTGTTGTAAGTCGAAGACTACCTGTATTAGGGTTTCTTCCTAACAAGAATAACAGAAGAATAGGGTCAGAAGGGAGCTTGGAGGTCTTCTAGTCCAACCCCTGCTCAAGCAAGAGACCCATTGGAAGGTTGGAACAGGAAATCACCTGGGCTGAGGTCACTGCAACTGTCATAAATATGATTTTTGATTACCTGACCTTGGCGATGCTGCACTGGTCACAAGTGTGAGAAAAGGTCATAAGTCACATTTTTAGTGCTGCCATAACTTTGAACAGTCACTAAATGAAGTCAGTTACTACCCATATCGCCCTGAATGGGGGAAGAAAACAGGGTCCCCCCAATGGAATCTATAGGAAACACTGCCCCCCGATGGCTCAATGAGGGAACTGATTTTTTAACATGGGTGAACTTCAACTCCCAATGCATCAACATTGCTTCGGATTGTTCTGAAAGGTACTTTTTTCAAAAGGCAACGGGATTATGTTGGGTTTTTTTTCCCCCTCTGGGAAAACGTTTTGCATCTCATCCAAGAAGCTTCTTTGGTTCTGATTGGCTGGTGGGTGGAAAGTTTATATTTCTTTGCAGTTAAGTTTTTTTGTTTTTGTTTTTAAAAGGATCCACAGATCTCAAAGTTGCCGTGGTCAGGGAAACACGGGTTTTAACTTTAAGGAGGTGATAGCATATCACATATGAAGAACGGTTGCTGGAACTGTGTAGGTCTAGTCTGATGAAAAGAAGGACGAAGGGGGGACATGATAGCAGTGTTCCGATATCTCAGGGGCTGCCCCAAAGAAGAGGGAGTCAAGCTATTCTCCAAAGCACCTGAAGGCAGGACAAGAAGCAGCGAATGGAAACTAACCAAGGAGAGAAGCAACCTGGAATTGAGGAGAAATTTCTTAACAATGAGAACAATTAATCAGTGGAACAATTTGCCTCCAGAAATTGTGGATGCTCCAAAACTGGAAGTTTTTAAGAAGAGATTGGACAACCATTTGTCTGAAATGGGATAGGGTTTCCTTCCTGAACAGGGGGTTGAACTAGAAGAATCCCAAGGTCCCTTCCAACTCTGTTATTCTGTTTTTCTGTGAAGAGCATCACTTTTCTGGTTCTTCTGCTCTTCAGGGCTGCTCCACCTACTTACGACTCCTCCTGTCATTATCTGCAGCACTTGCGACATAACTCCCAATCAATGAAAAAGGCATCAGGATGCATCTCATTGTGCCGCAAAGACGGGGAATTCAACACTACGCTAAGCATACCGGATTTACCCACACCCTTCCCATGCCACCCGTTGTGTTTAAATTCCATCACAATTAAAAAGTTCAGAATATAAGAATCTTCCAACAGCAGCTGCCTAATTGTGAAGCAATTTTGTTTGCCCGCTCTTAAGAAAACAGAATGATTAAGATTAGTACAATTATCCAATGGAACAACTTGCCCCCAGAAATTGTGAATTCTCCAACACTGGAAGTTTTTAAGAAGAGATTGGGCAACCATTTGTCTGAAATGATACAAGGTTTCCTGCCTGAGCAGGAGGTTGGACTAGAAGACCTCCAAGGTCCTTTCCAGCTCTGTTATTCTATTCTGGTCTGGTCTGGTCTGGTCTGCTCTACTCTACTCTACTCTACTCTACTCTACTCTACTCTACTCTACTCTACTTTACGATCACCTAAATGAGATAGCCACATCAAACACCAACTCTTTCCATAGTTCCTCTACTCCCCTTTAATGCTAAATTTAGTAAAATTGTATTGTGCCATGGATCATTGTTCTCCTACTGGAACAGTTTCAAGTTTCACATATTATTCCATTTGATGTCGGTCATTAACAAAACAATAACTTTACCCAACAGTTAATTAGATTTAACACAGCCCTAAAGGCATGCCTATGCTAAGTGGAATGTAATATTAATAATGTATTCCTAATGATCTTGTATCATGTTGGGAACAGGGTGTGTTTAGAATGAAAGTCTACATCCACAAATAGGAATAGATTTCCTTATTAGCAGTCTGGACATTAAGACTTTCCTTTGCAGAATCACCTGAACTGATTCTACAGAATATTTAGCTGTACGGATTTGTCCTTTTTCAGATGTTCTGTTTGGAAAGGGCTGTTGATGATGAGTAGATTAGTTTGGGGATAGTTGGAGAAAAAAAATGGGATAAAAACTGAACATATCAATAATACGTTGTGAGTCATTTGAGAAATCCACTGTTGGGCTGGCAAGTTGCATATATACATTTTAGAAAGATTAGCCCTATGGACACATTCTGTATTTCCTGAAATAAGACAAGAGGGCTCTGGAGCATAAGGAGAACTCTTGATTTCTCTATCAAAATCTGTTCTCTGGAAAGCTTTCTTCCATATCACCTGTAGAGCTCATAGTGAGGAACCATACGATATACCGATAATCCTTGATTTACAGATGGGGATTTGTTTAGTGACTGTTCATAGTTACAGAGGCACTGAAAAAGGGAGTTATGACATTTGCAATGATTGTAGCATCCCCATGGTCACGTGACCCAAATTTGGTTCACATTTATGACTGTTGCAATGTCCTGGGGTCATGTGATCCCCTTTTGTGACCTTCCGACAAGCAAACTCAATGGGAAAGCCAGACTGATTGAACAACAACTTTACTAACTGAACAACTGCAGTCATTCACTTAACCACTCTGGCAAGAAAAGTCATAAAATGGGACAAAACTCTTTCACCTAGCAGCAGAAAACGTTGGGCTCAAATGTAGTCGTACGTTGAGGACCAGATGTGTGAAGTGGCGGGGCAAAGTGAGAGGAAGGGGTCCAGCTATTTTCCAAAGCCCCTGAAGGCTAGACAAGGAATAATGGATGGAAACTGATGAAGGAGAGATTCAACCTGGAAATAAGGACGAATTTTCTGACAGTGAGAACAGTCAACCAATGGAACAGAAGTTGCCTTCAGAAGTTGTGGGAACGTCATCATTGGAAGCTTTCAAGAAGAGACTGAACTGCCATCGGTCAGAAATGGTGTAGGGTCTCCTGCTTGGGGGGGGGTGTTGGAGTAGATGACCTACAAAATCGCTTCCAACTCTTTTAATCTATTAATCTGTCTACCATCCCTTGGCTGGATAGAAAGGTTGAACCAGGTAGTAGTTTGGGGCATGAAAATCACCCAGGGAACAATATTTTTTTTAAAAAAGAATCCTCACCTGGGATGGCTTTTTTGTGCAATCTTGGAAAAATTTTTCTAGGGTAGGATTATCCTGTGGTTTGATCCTCCTCACATCCTTTATGCCCAAGTAGTCGGCCAGAGGAAGAGCAATATATCTGAAAGACAATTAAAAAAGGAAGTTTGTAAATGTAATGATTTCAATATACGATAGCACAGGCAAATGAAGTGCTCCCTGCTTGGGCTGAAGGACAGGTTTTCCACATTCGTGGTTGCAATCCATTTGCTTTGTCTCGTGGGAAATTGTGGAGCACTCATTCAGCATTGCATTGCATCATTTCTTCATTTGCACAGTTTAGTTAGTCCATGTTCCAGGAGAGGTGAGTCTTCCTTAAATTGGGCATCTTCCAAAGGTTTTAAAACAAAGAATTTCTATCTAACACACCTTTGGGATGGCAGATCCAACCTATTTCCCTCTAGCAGTTAAGAAAGTTATACCACAGGTCATGAAATGGTGAGGCATTGTTTTTTGTTTCACCGAAATTATCCCTTAAATGATGTGTTTTACATAAGAAAACTACTTTAGTCAGAGACCAGACTTCATTAAATTATATTTGATGGCAACCCTTTCTTTTTCTGTACCTGTGTAGGAGAAGAGACAGAACCTGGGGCAGGGTCAAGAGAGGAATCAGTCTAGAATCATTATGTTCCCATAAGTGTTCTAAATCCAGCCCTTCTTGAATTCTGTTGACTCTTACCTAGCATCAATTCAGTGCTGACCATTAGTTTATCAGATTCTTGTGTAGAGGCATCTAAATCTAAATCATCTTAACTGGAACTGGAATTTGTAGTCCCCATTTTTTTGTACCTGACAACCTGTGATGTGTTAATTCTGCTTCTCTTTTTCCCTTACAATTTATTTCTACGTTTGCCCTTACACATCTTTTTGTGTTACCTTCACTTTAAGCACAAAACAAAGCAAACAGATGAAGCATCACTGGTTTGATAAACAAACAAACAAACAAATAAATAAAATAAGCTGCAAGTTAGGGAAAGCAGACAAGTGAGCAAAGGATTACACCTTCACGCAATTTGCATTTCCATACTCTGGATTATCAATTTTGAGACCGAATCAAGATAGCTCAAAACCATCATTTTAAAGCTGAAAACATCTCGCTAAAAGCTGCAAAAATAAATAGTGGGAAGGAAGCCCTTAGGATATTTCATAGGATTGAAAATCAAATATGGTGCTGGGGGGGAGAATTTTTATAGCAGAAAAAAATATTTTTTTAAAAAAGAGATTTTTTTTTTTACCTTTCAACAAAGAACCTGATAATCAACATCACAAAGGCATATGGAATTGTGGCAAATAATTGCCGTGGTTTGGGAAAGATGTATCCATTATGATCTTCTAAATCTGCCCACGTACAGTTAGCAGGCATCCAGATGTTCTCCCACCAAAACCAGCTGTATGCAGTTTGTATTAGTTGATGCATTGTTGAGTGGGCTGAAAAGAAATAAAAAAGCAAATTAGTTTCATTTATAAGTTAAAAATGAATACTGTTTATATGGAACCAACCAAGCCTTAGCTGAAATGGAGGCTTGGAGATTAAACCATATGAAGAATGGCTGCAGACTTTAGGTCTGGCTAATCTAAAAAAAAAGAAGAATTAGGGGAGACATGATAGCAGGATTCTAGTATATGAGGGGTTGCCACAAAGAAGATGGGGTCAACTTATTCTTCAAAGCACCAGAGGGCAGGACAAGAAATGATGGTTGGAAACTGATCAAAGAGAGAAACAACCTGGAATTAAGGAGAAACTTCCTAAGAGTGGGGACAATTAACCAGTGGAACAGCTTGCCTCCAGAAATCATGGGTGCTCCATCATCCTGTTCTGTTCTGTTCTGTTCTGTTCTGTTCTGTTCTGTTCTTAACTTGTACCTTGAAATCTTGAAATCAATGAGAGAAACTTATCTGCCAGTCAAGCACTATTATTTGAAGGGGCTCAAGTTTCCATAAATGGGAATTGATGTCAACCGTCTTTTAAATCAATCCAGTGAGCCCCCTCATTTCAACATATTTACAGATAAAGACAAGAGGCTTGTTGCAAATCAGCCAAAATGAATTATTCATGATCCAGCAGTAGAACATATACTTTTGTTTCACAAGTTCTTAGGTTCAACTCATTTTTTTCCAAACAGAACTAGGAAATAGCCCTATTTAAAAGTGCAAAACAATACTTGGCTGAATGAACTTATAATTTGACCTAACAGAAGTTGGCTTCCCAAAGTTTGATTTATAATTTGTGGAAGTCAGCTCTAGAGTGTGTAAAAGCCCTCCTGGCCCTGACTGCCACCTTCTCCTATGGCAGAAGTCATGGGTCCAGGAGGAGCCCCAGATTGTGCATTTTGAGGGAGTGCAACCCCATCCAGCACCAGAGATAGTATAGCCCTAAAGGGCCTTAAAGTCCGAAGCCATTCAGTCTTGCCAGGGTTCAGCTGAAGACTGATATTCTCCATCCAGACCTTCCCAGCCTCCACATACCAGGATATGAGATCCACAGCATTGCTTAATTCACCAGAAGCAGAGCTGGACACCATCACCCAAAGGTGACACTTGAGTTCACCCAGCAGTCTCATGTAAATGTTAAGTCTTGGGAACGCCACTGCCAACTTGGAGGTGAAGATTGCTAGGCGGCAGGGGGGCTGGGAAAACAGCAAGAATCCCAACTGATCTTTGATGACCCAGGACAAGGTATGAAGGTCACCCAGCCAGCTGAGAGTTCAAACTCCCTTTTAATGCTCCAAATCTTCTCCCAAACACTCCCACATTCCTGGCAAGTCCCAGAGCAAAGCGCTCGCACATACGCACAGCAGCCTCTGGCCGTGCCCAGTCCAGCAACACAAGAGAACAGGGGAATGAGTCCACGAACCAAGAAACAAACAATGAGTCCACAAAGTAGGGAACAAGGTACTGAGTCCATGTAGTCAGGAACAAGGCACGGAGTCCACAAAGGAAGAAGCAAGCAGTCCTGCAAACTCCAAATGTCTGTACCGGCGCACCAAACTCTACCAATTTAGCATTTGTTCCCAACAAATGCCCCTCTCCACAGCGTCTCCTTAATTCTCAGTCCCCAGGTGTGCTTTGTAAAGAAGGGTGGGGTGCTCTACTCCCGAGTTATCGGGTTGGCCTGCACTGTTCCTGCCTTCTCTCCACTATCTGTGCTCAGGGATCAGGAGGGGGCGGTCCTTGCTCATCGCTTGAGCTCCGTTGCTCCTCATGCCCACTGCTTGCCCTCTCTCGGTCATCCTGCCCCCGTTCCTCCCTGCTAACAAGCTGTGTCAATCCTGAGAGGCCGTGGGCTGGCCTCGGTCTGCTCCTCCCTACATTCCTCCGAAGCCAACAAAGTCACCCTCTCGATCTCTGTCGGCTCCAGCTCCAGCTTGTCTTCCTCCACAGATTCAGGCTCTGACGGGGCATGACATGATCCCTAGAAGCCAACTTAATGAACAGGTATGGCCCATTGGATGACCTTCAGGGCTGGAACCCTGAAAGCTCTAAACAATTCTTGAATGACAATTGCTACCCCCTGAAACCTGTTTCAGGTTCTTGGCTGGTGCCACTTGAAACCCTGCGGGGGCTTAAATCAGACATTTAATTTATTTAAATTCTCTTCAAGAACATAGGAAAAAGATTTCCCTTTCTAAGAAGAAAAAAAATCCGGCTAAGACGTTGTCGCTTTTCCCTGTTGACTTTTTCAATATGCAGTGTAGCATCCATTAATTGTTCAACTGTTTATGGAGCTTTTACTTATCGTATGGCACATTCAGATCACATTTTGATTTAAAAGAACGCAGATAAAAAAAATATAAAATATGAAAATAAAATCTAAAATGTTATTTTAAAAAAGTATGTCTAGATTACAAAAATATGATTTTTGCTTTATTTGGCACAGCCAGGAAATCAAATTTATGGAGAAAAGCTCATTAAACACCTTTGGGGGGTTCATGGAAAGACTAGAAAATGCTGACAAAGTGCTTATTGGTCCTTGTGAAATATCTGAGAGTATTTATGACTCTACCACAAATACTGAAATACTAACATTTAAAAGAACAGAACAGCCTGAAGCCTGTTCTTTTTACAGCACTTACATAGCCAACATGTAAACCCATGAAAAATATGCAAATCCAACATGTACAAAATCACTATCCTAAGTAAACAGTGGTTGGGTGACTAGAACTAGAGAGAATGGTTCCTATTTCAAGATCAGAAATCACATCATTAAACGTTCCAAGACGTTCATACAAAAATATGCCAAATAACTTTTATAAGAATGAATGGAGTCATTTAAAAAATAAATAAATCACAATCCTGACAATTGTGACCCTGCGTTTGCACAATTGCTGTGTGGGAGTGTGTTAGTAACTAAAGTGAAATAAAGAAATGACATCCAGTCATAATCATAAAAAGCAATCACAGCAGGGTTGATTCACCGGAAAGAAAACCCAGAATTAATAAGATAGTATCTTTTCCAGGTTACCAAAAGTAAACTGAGAATCTCAGAACTCTCCATCAGACATGATCTTAATCTTTTTAGAAAACAAAAACTAGAGCAGGGGATGGTGAAGAAGCAGGAAAGACCAGAATTGTCTCAGACTATTCAATCAATTGATCTACCGTTCAAAATCAATCCCAGATAGAGACTGAAGATGAAAGGCAAGAGATCCTAACAGACCTTCTGGGAATCTGCTCACACTTTGTATTCTGGTAGAAAGAAAATGGTGGATCTACTCCACTCAAAATTCAGACACTTGATAACTGTGATTTTCTGACAAGCACAGTCAACAGGGAAGTCAGATTCACTTAATAAGTGTTACTAGCTTCACAACTACAGTGATTCACTTAACAAGTGTAGCCAGAAAATGGAGCAAAATGACTCTCTCTCTTAGCGACAGAAATTTTAGGCTCAGCTGTGATCATAAGACGAGGACTATCTGTAAAAACAACTATTATTAAAAATAGCTTTAAAAAAAAATAGATGCATTGAACATTATCCTTTTCCTGCCAAATAGAAGCCAAAGGACAAGATCACATGAAGTATTAGTGCTGCTTTACAAAACCCTAGTAAGGAACACTGCAACCAATTTTGGTCACCACACTGCAAAAAAAGATGTTGAAGCTTTGGAAAAAGTTCAGAGAAGAGCAACTAAGATGAACAAAGGCCTGGAGACTAAACCACATGAAGAAGGGCTGCAGGATCTGGGTTTGGCTAGTCTAAAGAAAAGAAGAATTAGGGGTGACATGACAGCAGCATTCCAGTATTTGAGGGGCTACCACAAAGAAGAGGGGAGTCAACTTATTTTCCAAAGCACCAGAAAGCAGGACAAGAAACAATAGATGGAAACTAAACAAAGAGAGAATCAATCTAGAAATAAGGATAAATTTCCTAACAGTGAGGACTATTAACCAGTGGAACAGCTGGCCTCCAGAAGTTGTAGGTGCTCCATCACTGGAAGCTTTTAAGAAGAGACTGGATAGTCACTTGTCTGAGATTGAATAGGTTCTCCTGCTTGATCAGGGGGTTGGACTGGAAGACCTCCAAGGTCCCTTCCAACTCTGTTTTTCTATTCTATTCTATTCTATTCTATTCTATTCTATTCTATTCTA
>JANHFL010005590.1:239168-251682 GCA_032468155.1 Oxyrhabdium leporinum
CACACACAACCCCCCCCACACAATTATGTCGGTGGAACTAACAGGAGCAAGCGTAGAATCCCATAGGGCTGGAAGGGGACCTTGGAGGTCATCTAGTGCAACCTTTTCACCACCCCACCCCCCCAGGTTGGGGGGAATCTGCCCGGGTCACTCTGTTTTTCTCCTTCCGGTGGTCGCTGGGATGGAAACATGGCAAAGGAGGCTGAGATGGGGTGTTGGCAATTCCAGGGCTTTCCGCCAAGCCGGAGAAAACCCGGGGCTGAGTTGGGGTGAGCTAGCCAGGGTACGGTGGTTTCAGGCTGGATTGGTGAGGTTGGGCAGGACTTGGGCTCCTTTTGCAACTTTTCTCTAGGGTGAAGGGTCTACGGAGACACTCCATCGTCCAGCTCATGGTTGCCCCAAAGGTGCTTTTCAGAGCTGCATAAATGTGAGAACCGGTACAGGTGGTCCTCGATTTACAAGGGTTCGCTTGGCGATCGTTTGAAGTTACAGCGGCAGCATCCCCATGGTCACGTGCCGATGGAGATTCTCAGTCATTCAGGTCAGGTTTGTCTCATAGGTGCTTTTTTTCAAGAGGCAACTGGACTTTCTGGTTTTCCTTTTCAGAGCTGAAGAAGCTTCCTGGATGAGAAGTGAAACGTCTTCAAAGAAAAACCAGAAAGTCCCGTTGCCCCTTGAAAAAACACCTTTGGGACAACCATAACCATTGGATGATGGAGAATCGCCATAGACATTGTCCCAAAGGTGGGGGTTTTTTTCCCTACTTCCAAAAAAATGCAGCTGAACATTCTTGGTGTTTTGTTTGAAAAACATTTCACTTCTCACCCAAGAAGCTTCTTCAAAACTGGGAAGAAAAACTGAAAGGGGGGGTTACGACACCTTTGGGACACAGCAACGGAGTCAACCAACGGATAGATCTGCAGCCTTGTGCATTGTGTGAACCCAGGTTTAGGAGTCTATTTCAGCCTGCTGTGGGAATCTAGGGCAGCGGGTTAATTGAGTGAGCCAGGGTAAAGCTAAGGGTTGAGTACCTTGGGAGGAGGGCAGAGTGGATTAGCTCCTGTTAAGTTGCGTGTCTGCAAAATGCTAACTCATGGTTATCTGAACAGTGAGCTTTTTTCTGATTCACTTGTCTGGGGTAACCCAACATACTGAACTGTGTTCATGTCTGGCATGTTCAGGCAACCTTCTTGTTTAGCACACAATTCTCCCTCCACCCCCTCTCTCTAAAAACATCCATGGTAAAACCGGCACTTATGTTAGTACTGATAACAGCGTGCAGGCAGTTTTCATCTGGGTACATCCTAGTAAAAGATATTTCTAGTCTTGTGCAGAGCATTGTGAATTTGAAACACTTCAAGCTCAGCACACTGGTTTCAAGTTAGAAATGCTGTGTTTTGACTCTTCCAGATATGTTGAGTTTTAAATATTTTCCAGGTTGAACTCAAAACAGACGTGTTTTGGGCTTTCAATGATTCTGGAATGCTTGAGACAGTAGAGAACATTTCCACTAAGACTGGAAAGCCCTTTTTGAACTGAGAGTAGCCATTTGAAACTGAGAACAGGGCAATTTGTAGTCTAAATTTTATGTTTTGATGTAATGGTTAAGGCATTGGGCTAGAAACCGGGAGATCCTGAATTCTAATCCTGCCTTAGGCACAAAGCCAGCTAGGTGATTTTGGACCAGTCACTTTCTCTCAGCCCTAGGAAGGAGGCAATGGCAAACCACTTCTAAAAAACCTTGTCAAGAAAACAGTAGAGACAGACAGTTGTCCAGACAGTTTCTGAGGCTAAGACCCAATTGAATGGAAGAAGAAAATAAACTTATTATATGGGTCTCTAAAATAATAGAATATAAAGAGTAAAAATATGTTGGATATCATGTAGTCAAAACCTGCCCAAAACCCTGCTGTAGCATCCCTAACAACCATCCAGTTTCTGTTCAAATACTTCCTGTATTTGAACAGAAACTGGATGGTTGTTAGGGAGTATGTTAGTATGTTTTATTGTTGAAGAGCTCTTATCAGAAATGTATCTAAATGCCCACCTGAAGTCTTATTTTTAATTAAAGTCCATTTGTTTTGTCATCAGGAACAACTGCAACAATCCTGCCCAATTTTCTACATAATCCTTCATACATTTGAGGACAGTTATCAGGTCTCCACATTACACATAGCCATTGACTCCAATCATTCAACCCTCATTTCAGTTGCTCTCAGTTTGTCAATGTCATTCCTAAACTTCTATGCCCAGAACTGGATGCAATATTTTAGGTATGGTTTGACCAACCAACCTTCTGAATTAATCCTGTTTAGCACCTCCTAAATTAATCCTGTTTACTGGATTAATTTATTAATTTGTATGGATTTGCATAATACCTTAAATTATAAACTAATCAAGTAGCCTATATAACATGGTAAACATATTCAAAACCCTTTAAGGGTTAAATTAATCAAACCTAATATCTTATGAAAATGCATTTGCTTGGTTTGGAATTGACTGTTATGTCTCTTGTATGAACTGTAGCATTTATTAAGGTTTTGTGGCCCATTAAAAAATAATATTGTACAAGAGTTCTGATGAAGTGTGGCCATTAAAATGCTGCAATGTTCTTTGAAGTACATTTTCTAAGTTATACCTCAGGACAATGTATTTTCTCAACAATTATGAAAACAAATGCTTTCCTTTTGACCTCAAAAAGTAAAAAAGATTTAGTTCTCATTCTGTAAATGTTTTTTTTACTCAAATGTACGTTCCATTCAGTTCAGCAGGATTTATTCACTGGTTGGCAAATTTAAAATGGCAGTTGCAGATTTCTTTTTCTTCTGATAATGTATGGAGAGGGAATGTGTGAACGACGTCCACTTAATTTCTGTTGCTTGGAGGAATGCAATAGGCAGAGCTTATTCTTTAAAAATATACAGGAATCATGAGGGGTAGATGGGGAACAATTAATGAAAACTCATCCTGGAAGGTTGGGAACATAATAGAATAGATTAAAAAAAGAACCATGTTGAATCAAACCAAAGATCCATTTGATCCACCACAGTGGCCTGTCAGATCCTTTGTCAAACCCTCTTTCAGAATATGAGTTAAGTTGCTTTCTCCTACAGTACTTGTGTTCCCTGGCAACAGTGATTCAAAAACACACTAGCTATGATGCTGAAGGTAATATATAACAATTCACGGATATCTTTAACCTCCATGTACTTGTCTATTTTTGTAGCAGTCCAGGTTGGCAGGAATCACTTTATCTTGTGATAGCAAATTTCATCAGTTGGTAACATGCTGTGTGGAATATCTCCTTTTATCCGATATGAAACTCTCTCAATTTCATCGGATAACGTCAGGTTTAATATTAACAGATTAATGGTGAGCGTTGGGGACTAGTGATCCCAAAGTTGAGAAATTGTTGAAAAGCACAGTTAAATCATGGTGAGTTTTTCATAGTTCACCTCTACCTCATACCTACAAAGGGAAGGATGGCGTGAGCTGGGAGAGAGAAAGATTACATGAAAAAGGGAGAATACAGCTTATGTTGGCGTCCTCAAGACTTGAGTTGCAGGTGGGGAGGATTAGGCCAGACAAGGAATAATGGATGGAAACTGAACAAGCAGAGATTCAACCTGGAAATAAGGAGACATTTTCTGACGGTGAGAACAATTAACCCATGGAACAGAAGTTGCCTTCAGAAGTTGTGGGAGTTTCATCCCTGGAGGCTTTCAAGAAAAGACCAGACTGCCATCGGTCAGAAATGGTGTAGGGTCTCCTGCTTGGGCGGGGGGTTGGACTAGATGACGTACAAGGTCCCTTCCAAGTCTGTCAACCTTAAAAATTCCTTAGAGGGAAAAAAAATGGGGTCGTCTCTTATTCTGAAAGGGTAACAATATTAATAACAAAACAAATAGTTGGAATGGCTAAGGAAGAAATACTGTACTTATAAGATGGAGAAGGACAGGAAACACTTGTATTGAATCTTCTCTGAAGACTGCATTGGAGAGGCAATAGAAGGTGTAGCTAATTGTTACCAAATCTAAGCTAGATTTAAAAAGAACTTTTCCATGATTTATGTAAGGAGAGTGATTTAGTGCAGAGAATAGGGAGATGAAGGTTGCTGATCATCTATGTTTAAAGCAGAGGGATGACCTTCCTTAAAATGTATGATAGATCCAATTTTTAGACTTTAATACAATAGTAAATTAGACTTTAATATAATTATATAGTATATTTGTGCATCACACTGAGCCACAGTGTGGTTTGGTTTAACTTAGCAAAGCCCGTGAATCCAGCCTTTGCTATTTTATAGGTTGGAGTAATGTGTAAGGCAAGAAGATTCCACTAATCAATAAAAATTGTGGTGTATAACTTAAGTCATAATAGTGAACTACCAGGAGAGGGAAGGACTAGATTTAAATTCCCATTCATTCACAACAGTTTCTGAAGTTTTTGGTCAACCCATCATCTTTCATCATAAATTATATCACAGGCTTGCTGTTTGTGAACAGAATAATATTGGGGATCTGAGGCTGATAATGTAAACTGCTCTGCGCTCCTTTTCAGATGATAAGGGAGAATGTAATAAAAGTTGAGAGGCCTAAGGAAAGGCTCCTGTATCTATTATAAATCTGTTCTGCTTGTTTTCCAGGCTCATGCTGCTACATAAGAGATTAGGAAACTCTGAATGCAAAATAAAAACCAAGAAGCAAAAATGTAATAGAAGAACCTAGTATCCAGGTAACTGATCTAAAATTTTACTTTTTAAAAACATTTTACATTAGTCAGTAAGATTATTACTAGTATTGGTTAATGTTTTGTATGACTCGTGTTCTGTTGGATGTTACAAACAAGACATGCCACTTGTACATTGAGAAGTATAGAAGACACTCCATACATTGGATTGTCAGCATAGCTTAGTTACTTTAATGAACTGTACTATCTGCTTAGTGAAGGCAGCTGTTTTAGTTTGATTATACATGCCTATAGCATGAGTGGTGCGGTGGCCAGGAGGTGGTGTTCTCGCCTCATAGTCAGGAGGCTGTGGGTTCAATCCTAGGTAGAGGCAAATATTTCTCTCTCTGGACACGATAATATATGTGCTGAACAAAACTCTGCATTAGTGACAGGAAGGGCATCCGGCCAGTAAACACTCAGCTCCATTCAGTTGCCCAGACTCCATTCCGCAAGGGATTATGGGATCATCAAATGGAGATGATGATGATACGTGTGTATAGCACATTTCAACAGTCCGGTTTCTATTTCATTTGCCCTCTTTTGAGAATCAATTCCTTTGAATTAGATACACTGGCCCAGTTTGGGTATACATGTTTTGGATTAATAAACTAAGAAACACACAAGATTTATACCCCAATTGATCCAGTCTTTTACTTCTCTTTCGCTATGTACAGTTGACCCAGAAAAGGGTTCAATTGCTTTCTATTGCAGATTAAACTATGTTTTCTAGCATCCTAAAGTTGACTGTGGTAACCATATCACATGCATCTTAGAGGTCTTTTATTGAAGAGTTCACATAGTGTCTTAAAGGAAGAATGTCATCAGAATATAGCCTGTAGACTTTTTGCTTACTAAGCAGATATGTATACCATATGTTTAAAGTAAACTTCCACCGTCCTTAGAATTAAATGTTCTCTTTTAAATCTATATACAGTCACAAACAGTTTGATGTGTACTGGTCCCTGTTGATAGTTTTGCAGGGAAAGAGTCAGATACTGTTTTTGTTCAGTGAGGCTCAGTATGATTTCAGGGGCTGCTTGTGATTACAAGAATTTGAAAATATGTCACTGAGAAACAATTTGCAAGGTAAACAGCAAAGGGTGGAATATATTAGCCCTGGTGGTATTCCTAAGGTGAAGTTAGTTTTTAGGTTTTCAAAATGTGATGAGCTTTTAAAAATGGTTAACATTTACAGCCGAGTGATCAAATGCATTTAAATGTTTATATTGCTTTTGTTATTTGAAGCCTTTATGACCTTTAGATGAATGTTTTTGCTTGTTCAAATTGCAATCTCTGGGTCGAATGTTTACATTTAAAAATGGTTACATTACAATCATTTATGTTGATTTTGAGAGCAAGTTCGGATATTTTGTGATACTTTGGCAACAGCATTCATAATATAAGAACATTTTATCTTCTAAGTAGCTTGTAGAAGAGGGCAAATCTTGTCCTTCTACAGATTTCATTGTGTGCACGTGCTTCTAAAATGCTCAAAAGCTATACACTAAAATGAAGGTCTTAATTTATATATACGTACAATATGCCTTTTATAATAGCACCTGCATATTACTTTACACTTGGTAAGCCATTCATTACTTCTGTGCTGTACTGAAGTGGGCATTTATACCCATTTTACAGTTGGTGAATAGCAACTGTATTTCTATGGTATACAACATGGAATGTGGTTCATTTATTTTTGGCTTAGCATGTTCTGCAAACCAGACCATTATGATTTGGGTCTGGGAAAGAAATCTTCCACTTCTATTTACTAGCTGTTTTCATTATGCCACTTCATGAATGCAGTAGCATGACTGACTTTTATAGTGCATAGCAACACAAAGCATTGTGTTTTAGTATCTTGATTAATTTCCTATCTTGTTTTCAGCTGCGACTATTGCAGGGAGATTAAATTTGCTTTTGAAAATTTAGCTTTTTAGCTAAGAGAAATTATGAAGCAATGCTACTTTTTAAAATAAAGTGTTTGGACTCCCCCAAATCTGATTTGTCTTGACCACATGTCCCTCACATTCTTATTGTGACATTGGTTTTAGACAACAAAATGTTGCAAAACGGATTGTCCTCCTGTTGTCATATTCACACTGATAATTTTTTTCTTTGCAACATTTGGTAATCACCAATTTAATTCAACATTTTATTTAGTGAGATAAACAAGGAACAGTAAATCCTGCAAAAATATTGAAAGTGCTAAAACACAGTAAGTGCATGCTTTGCTAATGCATAGCTTGTTCTTTAGCCTTCTAAAACTAGGTAGCGAAAGATTCTTAACTGAAACCATGCATGGCAAGCTGCAGCAATCAAGCGAAGTAGCTAAATTCAGGGGCATTTTAAAACCATTATAAAATGTGTTTGGTTTCTTTTGTTGTGCCAACTCAAATACTATGAATAATAAACTATGGTTTGTGGCACATTGTGATTTGGGAATTGGCCATTAGTGACTCATTCACTGAAACATTATAAAATGAATCATAGCTTAATGTACCGTGTGAACTGCTCATTCAGTTAGATGGACAATTTCCTGTGAGATACAGTTTCCTTAAATCTTAGTATGATACAGAAAGACCTGAATACCCATAAAAAGAAAATGCACCCCATAGATGGCCATTTCTCTTGCTGAAAACGGGAAACAAAGCAATGGCCATTCAGCCCCTGTAACAAAACATCGATAGCATTGGGAGAAATGAATAGAAATCCTTGGTGCTTCTTGAGACAAATAAGCATCCAGAGAAAGAAAGTAATAGACTGAGAGTGGTGTAAAATGTTCTGTCATGAAATGTTTCAGTTGAACTCTGAAAGAGGACAACTCAATGCAGAGTTTCCAAGTCTTCTGAAGTCAGCCCATTTATGGAACAGCAGAACATTCTGTGAAGTTCTCTGGACCTCTCCTGGAACATTGTTAGGAATGGATTGCTCTGGAGTGGACCAAGCATTTTGCGTGGGCCTGCAATGGAATGGAAGATTTTTTATTTTTTTAAAAAAATCATTCTGAAAAATTTTACGTATGAATACAATATTTTTATTATTATACATTAAGTAAATTGTAATTGTAAATTTCACTGTATTGATTGAAGCAGTATCACAGAAGGAGTAAACCTTCAAGTGAGGAATAAGAAGATAATGTTCTTGGCAGCCCTGCTGGATGCTACATGCTCCGGTATGTAGTTGTCCTACATTCATTATAATCGTGTCCTTTGGATATATAAGCTTATTGAAATCTAGGAATGACATTGCCGTTGCATAATCTTTTCCAATTAAATAACAATTCAAAATGTACAATATAAATGGTAGGAATATCTTTCCTGTCCCAAAAAAAGTCTGAATGAACTTTGGATATATATTTCCATGGTATATTATGAGAGGCTCCTTTTTGAAGATGGAAGGGTTCCTTAGGCCTTTACTGTTTGCTTGTTTGTAAACACACATCTGTGCATATTTGTTTGCTCTTTTGAGTATTCTGCCTGCTTTTTCTGCCTTGCCTTGCCACTCGTTTATAAGTATCTCCATAAAAACGCATCCCCAACTCTACTTTTTCTTGCAATCCACACAGTATCTGAGATTAGATGAACAACATTTCTTGCTTCTTGCTTGCTTTGATCTAACAGACACCTTCTTCATTTCAAGGAGAAACCATTTGCTTGCCGTATTATGCCTGCAGACAAAATAATGTACAATGAAGACGGAAAACACAACGTACAAAAACTGATTTTTGCCTATAAGGTATTTCTTAATAGAGGTATTTCTTAATTTGCCATTACAGGTAGTCCTCGAATTACGACTGCAGTTGAACCCAAAATTTCTGTTGCTAAGCGAGACATTTGTTAAGTGAGTTATGCCTCATCTTATGACCTTTTTTGCTACAGCTGTTAGGTGAATCACTGCAGTTGTTAAGTTAGTAACCTGGTTGTTAAGTGAATCTGGCTTCCCCATTGACTTTGCTTGTCAGAAGGCCGCAAAAGCGGATCGCAACATTCATGATACCACAGCCGTCATAAATACGAGTCAGTTGCCAGGTGTCTGAATTTTGATCATGTGACCATGGGGTTTTTGCAATGGCTGTAAGTGTGAAAAATGGTCATAAGTCATTTCAGTGCCATCTGTTGTAACTTTGATTGGTTACTAAATGAATTGATGTAAGTTGAGGACTACGTGTAACATATGGGAAGGAGAAAAACACCTTCTTTTCCTTAGTTCCCTGGAGGTGGATTGTTCCTGTTGACCAGATGTTTTATTTTGTCTCTTCCCTGCAAATCTGTTTTTAGCCTATTACCCTGTGCCAAACATGAATTGAGCCTTGAATTGTTACTCATATATATTTTTGTGTCAGAAACTGAAAGCTTTATACTCATGCAGTTTGGCCTTGCTGCCATTACCCTCCCTAAGGTACTTTCCTCAAACCAGAATAGAAGATAGGAAGTGTCTTGGCTCTTTATAATACATATTTGTGGCTGCTTGCTTAAGCTGACACCATCACTTACAGAAATTACGTCGTTGATATTCTGTTGGTCTCTTCGTCTCCACAGTTGGATTTTCCTGTTGCTATGGGCTGTGGAAAACGTTGGAGTAGAGGTCATTGTGTACAGCTCTTCAGTTCATTGCAATGTATGTAGCTGATGTAGTAGTTCAGTTTCTCAACCGTGGCCACTTTAAGACCTGTGGACTTAAGAGAATGGCTGGCTGGGGAATTCTGGGAGTTGGAGTCCACAGGTCTTAAGGTGACCAAGGTTAAGAAGCATTGCTGTAGTTCAGGGCTGTCAAACCCCTGACCTGCTGGCCAGATGCGTCACGCGCTGGCCACGCCCACGCCCGGTTTAGTGAAGGGGGGGGAAAGAGTCCCGATGCGTCACGTGACGATGCCGTCACGACACAAGTTTGAAACCCCTGCTATAGTTAATAGTCAGGATGAGCGCTCCCATGCACAATGCATCACGTTTCATTCTTTATCAATTTCATTGGATAAATTTATTTTTATTTAAGGTGACCACTGAGACTTCATGACCCTTCTTTAAAAGGAAGCAGATTCTGCGAGGATGTTACATCACCATTGCCGGAGGAACCCTGAGCTACAGGAAGAGTTGCAGATTCAGGCGGCGGTGGCCGCTGGCGATGTCCATACGGTGCGCAAAATGTTAGAGCAGGGCTACTCTCCCAACGGCCGAGACGCTAATGGCTGGACCTTGCTCCATTTTTCAGCAGCAAGAGGGAAGGAAAGATGTGTTCGTGTATTTCTTGAACATGGAGGTTAGTTGACCTAAACAGTGGAATGTATCGTTACTTGGTGATGAAACGTTTTAGACCTTCTCCTTCAGTACCTTGGTTTCCTTTTTTTTTAAAAAATAATAATGGAATTTTCTTTTTTGCTGTTTGCACACCAACATGATCTACATAAAATTTAATTTCTACATCTTTAGATCTCTAATAGGGTGTGGAAAGGAAAAAAAACAAACCAGCAGACAAGCTATGTGACTTCGGAGTCGACCACAAGATGGCACTCGTTTGTTGTGTGTTTTGAGTATTGTACAAAAGAAAAACTAACTTATTCCACAACATAATTCTGCATGGACTGGTTCTAGCAGATGGCTAACATCTTACTCTATAGTGTAAAGTAAATTGTGATTAAATTTATAACCTAAACGTAGATGTTCTGACATATAAAATCATTCTTGGGTGTAGGATACTAACCACTTCTAGCAAATACACATAAATGCATTTGTAATAGCAGAACAAAATAAAGGAAAGTTCATACGACAATTTAGCTTCATAATTCAGTCCTGCTAAATTAATGGCTATAGGGAATTCTCACTGTTCTGGCAAAAGCATTCAGCTTTAGCTTTCTCAGTGATTGCCCAATATAGAAATATATATTTCTCTTTCTCTTTAAGTTGTATTCATTAAAAATGAAAAGAAGGTGTTCTGAAGGTATAAGAAATAGAGTTTCTGTTCTTTAATATCTGCATCTTTCCCTCAAATTTTATAAATGTCCCATTTATGGATGAAGAGGTAGTTGGTGTTATTGATTATGCAACTGGGGATAAAAGAAGAGGTCTGGTTAGCGAAATACAGAATAATAGAGTTGGAAGAGACCTTGGAGGTCTTCTAGTCCAGCCCCTGCCCAAGTAGGATACCCGATACAATTCTGGACAAATATTGTATAATATTTCCACAGAGAATCAGGGCTCCACATATACAGAAATTGCTTATTGATAAAGGCCAGTATTTCATTCAGGTTTTATCAACAGAACTTTGTGCTACACTCATATAAAATTAAATCATTCTTTAAGATTTATGTGGCAACAATTTTGCCTGGTCTTGAAAAGCTAATGTAATTGGTTTTTACTTGGAAGGATAACTCTGAGAAATGCTGGTTACAAACACTGGAGATTTAAAAAGAAGACAGTTGCAAATTATTTCCATGATGTCACTAGAAAATATATAGACCATCCATGTCACCCAGACTTTAATTTACGGTAACTCAAAAGATATTTTATCTTTGGGTAGAGTGTCATTTTTAACAATCGTTATCAAGTGGAATATGACCAGAAGATGGCAGTGTAATATTTCCAAAACAGATATGAAGCTGTGGTACAGTATACTCCTCTATACTATACTAAGCTGTAGTATAGTATACTCTCCCAAATTATCCTTTTTCATATCTGATATTTTTACTGAATAGCTGGTTTCTATACCTGTGGAAATGATTTCCGTTGCCCTCTGATATCCATGATATCCCGTGCTTTTTGGTTCAGAATTTGCCACAACAGTACTGTAGAGTTGGCCGGGCTTAACTGATGCACTGTCTCAAATCAAGAACTCAGATTCAGGGATATTTGTTACATTTCTGAGCTTTTCAAAATTCCGGTTTGCCAGAAAGTCACAAAAGGGGATCACATGACCCCAAGACACTGCAACCGTCGTAAATATTCATCAATTGTCGAGCATCCGAATGTAAACCAAGTGACCCTGGGGTCGTCATAAGTCACTTCTTTCATTGCCATTGTAACTTCGAATGGTCACTAAGTGAGCTGTTGTAGGTCGAGGAGGACTACCTGTACCAAAGAAGCTCAGCATTGTCCTGTGTGAACTAAGGATCCATGTGAGGTCCGTCTCGATTAGAATTTGCCTAGAATTCCTTTTGTACGGGATCAAGTACGTCCAGTGAATCTCTTCATTCACTTTTGTCTCTCGTGAAATGAGGTTGCTCCTCTCTGCCATCTGATTTTTACACAAATTATTTGTGTAAAATAATTTGCCCTCACTGAGTGTAATTAGTATAGTTTAATTTTCCAAATTCAGTTATTCTTTAGCTCCTTTAAGTATTTCTAAACTCTGGAATCCTTGGAGCTCCCTGAACTTGGTTGTTAGTTTGCACTAGTGGTGAATATCTGCAGCTCGGATGTAGGATGAGGGTGAAGGTTCGTTCTTCGAGCTTGTGGGTCGGTTTCCACACGGTAGCATCTTGAGCGGAGTTTAGGGGATGTCAAGGTCGGTGCTCTTTCGTTTATAAGGGCTTCAGGTGAGGGTCTTGTGAGGGGCCAATGTGAGTCATCAGGAAGAGTCTTGTGTGTTTTGTGATTGGGAGGTTGCTGGTGGTGGGAGTGGGGGTTGCATCCAAGGAAGCTTCTGGGATGAGAAGCAAACGTCTTCAAAGAAAAACTAGAAAGTCCAGTTGCCTCTCGAAAAAGCACCTTTGAGAAGAATGTTACTCAAGAGAGATATATATTGGAATGGAGAAAATGGATTGTTTATATTCAGAACAGATATCAGATTA
>JANHFL010005590.1:269467-281218 GCA_032468155.1 Oxyrhabdium leporinum
TACCATTGCATCATCATTGTAACATTATAGTATTACAGCATTACAACCTTACAGCAGCTGGTCAGCTATTAAATTATTGCCCTGACACAAAGTATATAAGATCTTTGGTTGCAGCAGGTCATTGATTTTCTTTCTGATCAGAAACAGACATGGCTTTAGATCAGAGATAGGCATTTGGGCCATCTTGAATTGGGAGAGAAGGTCTATTACAAAATGGACACCATCACCCCTTAATCAGAATGTTCACTAAGAATGCTTTCTAATACCAGTGGGGATTTTATGGATCCCAGAGATATCTTTCAAGTAAATATACTGGTGGCATTATTGTTTCATTGGTGTGTTTTGTTTTGTTTTTTTAAAAAGTCAAATGAGACACGGAGCATGTGTGTGTGTTATATAACGGGTTGTGGGAACAACAGGTGGAACAGCCACAGTTTAGGCAACAGTCTGATAAATGAAAACTAAATCCATATCAGGAATGTAATCTGGGTTTCAGAATTAACCCTCCCAGGTTCTCTGGAAAGTAAAGGCAGGAACATTCTTTTTGTTTTGTTTTGTTTTTTTAAATTCAACTTTAGATCTTTTGCATAATTATTGTATTTCGAATGTCCAAACGTCTTGCCTTTCCTTTGATGCCAGTATGAGTGGACTGCTGTTTTTAATTAGGTTTTACACTGCTCAGATACCTTGCTGGTCTCCGGGCATCATAAAAACATTAACCGAAAACAAATTTAATTTTAAAGCCGACATATCCTGTTTCCATATAGTGCCTCAAGTGCAATATATCTATCTGTCTTATTTTTATTTCCTGTATCACACATGTGACTTTTCACACATTCCTATCCTGACCTCAATGTGATGTTTGTTACTATTGGAATTGCTGCTTAATAGGTTTTTTTTAATTTTGTTTGTTTGTTATCACCACCTTCATTTCAACGACATCCGATTTCAAATACCGTAGCCCACATCTCAGCTGTCTTTTTTTTTTTCAAGCCATAGGCTAATTCATGGTTTTCTTAGAACAAAATCCGAGCTAGCCATTTGTTTATATTTTTTTTGTTTAAACGTGGTCCATAATTTGTTTCTCTGACCTGACATGCTTCCAGCTGGTTTGACGCTAAACAGAGCCTTAGGCTGTTGCAAACTTCTCCTTAACTTATTCAGGCCATGTGAAAACCATTCGCAATTCAAAATACCTGCAAATGTGAATTATACATGCACAGGTCTCTGTACTATCAACCAGGAAGGTCCGTAAAACTGAGCTCATAGGCAGCATGTGAATTCTGTGCATATAACTCACTTTTCATAGGTATGTTGAGCCTCAGGTGATCGATCATATTCAATACACAGCTAACATCACTGCTTTGCCCTTTCCGAAGACCGTATTCTCCCTGCTTAGGAAAGTAATTCCTTAATAATATATAATTCTTGGTAGCTTGAAACTAATCCTTGATTACAGCTTAGTTCTAAATATCGGCTACTGTGAATATCTTAGATGAGTCTCTTATTTTACGGGAGTTGAGATCATTACAGAAATGGGATTCTGATGGTCCTTTATCAATATCCATTGATCTTGAAACTTGCAGCGTTCGGATTTTAGATCAGATTTAACTTGGATTCTGTTGTGGAAACACTGCTGGTTCTCATGCTTGAGTGTTTCAAAGTTTTCAGGGATACACGTATACCCCGTCTCCCATGTATCAGTTTTTGCCAGGTAATCAGTAGTTCATAAGAGCGGCACAGTATCCCTTTAGGTAAGGATCTCTCTTCTTGCTTTTAGTGGATTTTTAAGGAACAGTGATAATCGAGGGATTCGTTGCTCCTAATTTAGCCTTGGCTTTACAGAAGCAAGCAAGAAGTGTGATGGCTCGGTATGTAAGGTAACAGGCTAATAGCATTTTCCCTCCCTTAAATACTTCAATGTTTTTTAGAAGAAAAGTGCAGCGATTGCTTGAAACGGCCTATTAATTTCCTTTTAAGGTGCCATAGCCAAGTCAAGCATGCATTTGATATACCAGATGTAAATGCAATGCCGTAGGCAATAAGATACCCATCTTTACATCGGCAAATAGTATTGTTATGTTCCAGTCTTCTGGGAAACTTTTAAACCCTCCCATGTTCAATCTCTTACGATTTTTTTTAAGGTACTTTCAACCCAAGTCCAATCCAGAAGGAAGTAAGTTGTGAACTGGCACACAACAGATTTGCAGGTCTGGCTCAGTGTGCTTGATCTTTCCCATTCTCGACATCCGAGTTATCTCTACGGATGCCGAGATCCATTATAAGATGACTTTTAATTCTTAAGTCTTGCTGCTGCTTTGACTTTCGGAAAACGTATAAACGCCACGCTGATAACAAAAAGAGCTATTTGATGGAATATGTAACTCTTTTTTTTCTTTTTCTTTTTTTAAATTTATTCGTTTGGAGGTTTCTGTTTGGGCTTCTCCCCATGTTTTAATACGTAGCTCATTTCTATGAAGAGCATATTGAGTTGTCGTTTCAAAAAGTCCTGAACGCCACCCTGCATGCCTTCCTGTCTGCGAAGCTGTGTTGGAAAGTTTAAGGCAAAGAGGGAAGGTTGAACTTTGGGTCCCAGTTGTAAAGAAAATTAAGCACTTGAGTTATTAAATAACTGGTTAGTTGCCCTCCCTCTTTAGTTTTAATGTTCAGGGAATTCCACAGCCTATACGTACTGCGCTAATTTGAGACTGAGAAGACAGAATGTACCACAAACACGTATACCTCTGTGAAAACTCAACTGGATGAAAGGTTATAAAAAAGTAGATTTTAACTTTATTTGATCCAACTTTATTAGATTGACAATTTGAAGAGGTGTATAATAATTTATAAGAAGAAAATTATGAGAATTTTCTGTTAAATGTTTGGGCTTAAAATATGAATAATAATAATATAAGCATCTGTGCTAGGCCTGTTATCTCTTCTTGTATGTTTGTCAACTCTTAATGAATTAAAAAACCAACAACAGAGATTGGCAAGCACACCAAAGAAATGGACAAGCTGATGATCATTAGGAAACCACAAACCTCATTCTTTTGAAAACAGCTAGTTTTTTTTTGTAAATATTTATGTTTATAGATGTACAGCAGAGTGTGTTTTTCTAGATTATTTAATTATCATATTTCTAATCTATTTACAATATTAGTATTTGTTTGCTCCAAAGGCTTCTGTTTGGATTGTAATTTGTTCTCTCTCTCTCTCTCTCTTTTTTTTTTTTTTTGCTTAACTCACTACTCATGCAATGAAAAACTTTGTCCTTCTGAGGACAGCATGAAAAGACATTAGCCGAATATTTGTTAATATCCAATACTTTATATAACACCCATGCGGGAGTAACTTCAGTCCCTACACATTGTAGCTTGCAAATAAGAGGACACTCACAAAAACATACACTTTCCAGAAAATTCCTAACTCCTTCCCCCATTAAGGCCTTATTATACTATTTCCAACCTTATTTCAGATTCTAGTTAAGGTGTGAACCTTGGCTTGCTACGAACCACACTTAGCGGTTGTATAGACGTAATCCGAAGCTTTGGTTACGGCTAAGAATAGACGGGGAAGAAAGAGTGCAAGGAAATCAGATTCCTGAGGCTACTTCCTAATGTACTAATCTTATTTATCAGGGAACCGGTGGTCTGCCTGAAGCTTTGAAAGTTCTCTTGAAGAAAATAGGTCATTTTTTCTGCTCCAGCAAGCTTCTGTTCGTTTCAGTCCTGTAGGACTTGAGATGGAGGCTTCCTCTGTGTCTTCGCATGCTTGTCAGGTTGCTACAGCAAACCAAGAGAATTTGAGACCTCAGGCTGGTTTGATCAGGTCAAGTCACAACTGTCACTGTGGGAAGGATAATGTACTATTTTGTCTCCTGTTCCGTCTTCCACGCAGCTCTCTCCATGTTAGCAATTTCATATTATATTTTGTTTTTCCTTTTGTAATGTAAGGCTTTCGGTTGGGTCATTTTGAATTAAAATAATTTTACCAATTCTTTTAATGTTGGTTCTCTCTCTCTCTCTCTCTCTCTCTCTCTCTCTCTCTTCCTCTTCGTTCCCCTGATTCATTCTTTAAACATGAATATTTTGTATTGTAAAGATGGAGAAGTGCCATCTCAGTGCCTGTCTTTTAGAAAATGACTACTTTGGATTTATGATTTAATTTTATTATTTATTGAACATCGATTCAGCAAGTATGATCATCTACTTCTGAGCTGATATTTCACTCCTATCAAAATTGTGACACTCTCAGATCTGGAAAGCACTTTTGTTCCGATAATTTGAGCAATTGAATACATAAACGGAATAAACTGATTTAAATTAGTGGTTTAAATTGCCAGTATGATAAGTGAGTTCAACTAAAAGCATTCTAATTAAAGTAGTGTCCTGACATCACTGTAATTATGAAAATACTTAAAACTCACAGTCCCAAAGTGGACTTTCTTTGAAGATTATAGATTGGATTCAGTGGCTGCATATTTTTAGAAAACAATATTGGACAAAGACATCACAACTGATTTTATTAAGCTTATTTTGTTTCCATAGCACAGTGATCATCGTTCACTCACCAAGATTGCCAGTGTGCAAATCAAGATACTTTGGTATGGAAGGTTAAATATCCATGATCTGTGAGAAATGAATCAGTATCAAATTTGTACTATGTAATTATAGCAACAAAAACGTCATTGTCGGTTGAGGGGGCTGGACAACAGTTATGATCACACTGTCAGATAAGAGGACAGGACAATAACGTAGACGTGGTGGAGCAATAGTTAGAATGCAGTATTGCAGGCTAACTCTGCCGACTGCCAGCAGTTTGATCCTAACTGACTCAAGGTTGACTCAGCCTTCCATCTTTCCAGGGTCGGTAAAATGAGGACCCAGATTGTTGGGGGCAATATGCTAACGTTTGTAAACTGCTTAGAGAGGGCTGTAAAAGCACTGTGAAGCAGCATATAAGTCTAAAGTGCTATTGCTATATCAGACCCTGGCTGCCACTATCAAACCATGATGTAGGTTTGAGGAGTTCGGGAACTACGGCACGGTATGGTTGCTGCACATGAATTACTCTTAGTACATAAGGGAATCATGTTCAGATGGTGCCTGAAATTCAGATTTCAGTTTAAAAGAGACTATAAACACATTGGAATTCCTCAGAGACACCCCCCCAAAAAAGGCATGCGAAGCTCCATTTTTGATGCGGCAACTGCTCTAGAGATATTTTGGAATAAACTGTGGGAGAAGGTTGTTGGTTCAGATCAGAGACTCTCCTCTTGGCCAGTCTTAATACGCTGCCGAAGATTTCCTCCTGCTTTACTTGCTTCCAAGTCTCTCTTATCTTTTTGCTTTCTATCTGGGACTCTCTTCCTCACTAATTAAGCTGAAAAAAATCTACAGAAAAGATGACTAATTTTAAAAATTATTCCCTACGGTCTAAAGAAAAGAGATAACACCAGTATGCTGGCAGTCAGCATGTCAGCTGTTCAGTACCTTTGCTCTCAGCTAAACGATTTTTCAGGTTTTCCTATTTTGCAGCTCCCACCCCTTAAGCATTGTCAGGGCTACCTGAAATACTCCTAGGAATTCTCAATTGGATGATTTCGTCTAGGTCTCTTCCCCCCCCCCCCCAAAAAAAAATGATGTTGGCCTTTTATGTATCACTGCAGTGGGATGCAGAAATATTAGTACGATTATAAATAATAATATAAATTTGAACATAATATAATTTGAAGCATACATGTGGTATGCTTTTGTTCCCATTCACACTAAACATTTTTTTTTAAAAAGACCACAGAAAGAAAACCCAAAGCATCTATTTAAAAAGCAAAAAGCATGAAATAACGAACTGAACAGGATCCATACTGCAAAAGGGATAATTCTGAACTGCGTAATTAAGAGGGGGGGAAGCCTGAAGCAAAATCAGCTTTACCCTGGTTTCTAAAGTGATTGGCATGTTTTTTGCCACCATTTGATACTTTCAGTGAAAGATTACTTTGTGTAAAGTATATTGTATTTCAAAGTGTTTTTGTTGCTTTTAGTTGCCCTTTAAGATCTGTGAAGTATCTTCCCATATATTGGAAAAGGCAATGGCATTGAAGAACAATGAGGCTCAATTACATTTAGTCAAAACCCTGACATTCTGTCCAAGGATGAGAAATTACAGACTAGATTTGGGGGTGGGTGGGGGGAGGATTTCCGTGTTAATATTTTAGATTTTCCTAGGATGAAAAATATCTAGCGGATACTTTAAGCTAGCATCCAATTAATAAACAAACTTTTTTTTAAAATTTTGTTTAAAGAGCGAGCCAGAGCTATTTTGCAAAATCAACTCTCTTTGGTTCTCTTGGCAAAATATTTACACAATTCTTACTGATTTACTAATACCAGGCCATGAATTATGCTCTGGTTTCTATATAGTATTTCCTGTGTTCCTTTTTCAGCCAAATGCATATTGTTGTTTACAGAAACGGTAGATCTGCAAGCTACTAATGAACATTTTATCCAAGTGATAGCACATTTCCTCTCATAAATATACTCAGCTTCCGTTATATAGAAATCGGGTTGTTTTCTGATAGTTTTCTAATGAGGCATGAGTATGTTCCTGCTTTTTGGTGTAATTAAACTATTGGGGGGGGGGGGTATATGGATATATTCTATGTTTGCAGATACAGAAACTTTGTTCAACTCTTGGGAGCTTATACTCCTTAAAGCAAAGATGATCAACCAGCATCAGAAGACACCCTATAACAAATATTCCAGTATTTTAAGCTTAAAATTTTCTTGGGTTTGTTTGCAATACCCGAGTCTGAATATATATTTACTCTTATAGTATTAATCGTCATTTTCAGAAGACTAAGATTGAACTCAACTCTTGGTCAAGAATATGGGGACAGTCATGAAGTTTTCTTGGCAACAGTGGAGAACTGGTATATATATATATTTACTGTTTTGATGGCATTTTCCCCACAATGCATAATTTTATGCATTTCTATCACCTAAGTGTCCCCTGCCTGATTTGGCTTTTTTCCCTAAATTAAGAAAGTGTGACCTCTTGTCATAAAATAATTGCTTCCACTTTTTGCCCATCCAAGATTCCCCGTTTCTGTTTTTACAATATTTCCCAGGAGATGCTGGCAGAATGTGGTCACCTCACTGATTTATTTTTATTTTTTTTACAAAAGACTTAACAATATTGATAGCTTTGTTATCAGTTTATTTCCAAATAGTCCCCAACATTCACTTTGCCATTTTACAGCAGCTGCGAATTGAGTTAGATGTTTACACTGTGCTGTCTACCACAACCACAAGATTCTTTTCCTGCTTCGTCATTGATTACAGAAAAACATATTTCCAGTCATCATCCTTTTTTCACCCCAATCTACACAGAAAAGGATCTGGAATTCTATTCTCTCTCTTGGCTATTTCACTGCTCTTCCCTCGCTTCAAATCCCTTACAGGCAAGAAACAAAGGACAGAGCAGTAGTTTGCTTGGGTACATCTCTCTTGTTAGAGCTGCCCATTTATTCTACTGCTCTGGAACCTTTATAAAAATGTGCAAATAATGGGGTTGTTTATTTGGGGGCAATGCAGAATTGGGTTTTAGTGGGAAATTATTACAATTTTATCTTCGGTGAGGGAGCAAGGTTGCTTGGGTGAGTATGTGTTGCAGAGTCATCCATAAGCAAGCCTCAAAGAGGAAGAAAACAGTCCAACACAATGTTCTTTATCTGGTTACGCAACGACCTTTAAATGTTGTCACTCAGTTTTTCTCACACTTATCGTTGTGTCAGTGAAATGCATTGCAATGACTACTATCGTCCAGGCACCGTCTGGGTATAATACCTACTTTTTAACAGCCAACTTACATCAGGAATATTATTGATCATTTGATGTACTATGAACACGTTGATCCATTTTATCTTCCAGTACTTGATAACATATCAAGTAATAACGGCGTCATTATATTTTCCCCCCAATTTCATTTACCTCTAATATGTTTTTAAACAAGCCTGACGTCATCCGACATCAACATATTTTCTATGGTAAAGACTTTTGTGATGAAGAGCTAGTTTCTCCATAAACAATAAACGTAGATTACTTTGAAGAGCTACAAAAATGTTTTTACACCCAATAAATTTTAACAGAATCTCCTGATCCTTTGAAGGCCCTTTTTCCTATACTTACTGATCGATTGTGTGACATCAAGTCATTTTAGACCCCTAGCAATTGCATAGTTAAGAGTTTTCTCCTTGAACGACAGGTAGTCTTCAACTTACAACAGATATTTAGTGACCCCTTGAAGTTACAACGGCATTGGAAAAAAAAGGAACTTATGACCATTTTTTTCACACTCATAAACCTTTGGCAACCTCCTGACCAGCAAAGTCAATGGAGAAGCCAGGTTGACTTAACAACTGTGTTACTAACTTAGCAATTGCAGTGATTCGCTTCACAATTGTGGCAAGAAAGGTTGTAAAATGGGGCAAAAGTAAGTGTCTCGCTTAGCAGTAGAGATTTGGGGCTCAATTGTCGTCGTAAGTCGAGGACTACCTGTATACACTTAACAATGAACTCAGCTCTCTTCTGAAGAGAGCTACTTTAGACTGTGCTGTCAGTTATGTATTTCGCCGGGAAAAAAAGAGAATAAAAATGAGCTTTAAGTGGCCAGTCCTTCTCTGTGTTCATGCCTAGTTTCCAAGAGGTGACTTACGATTAATTTTGCTCCATTTTACGACCTCTCTTTGCCACATTTGTTAAGTGAATCACTGGCGTCGTTAAGTTGGTAACACAGTTATTAAGGGAGTCTGTCTTCCCCGTTGGCTTTGCTTGTCAGAAGGTCGCAAAAGGAGATCACGTGACCCCGGGACACCGCAATCGTCATAAATATGAGTCCGTTACCAAGTGTCAGAATTTTGATTGGGCAACCACGGGGCTGCTGCAATGGTCATTAAGTGTGAAAAAAAAACACAAGTCGCTTTTTTTCAGTGCTGTTGTAACTTCAGTCGCTAAACGAACTGTTGTACGTCGAGGACTAGTCTGTATTTTGGTTGATCGCCCCCCCTCACCATAAATGGGCAGCTACAGGCCCACAAGTATGGCTCTTGGAGCCTTGACTTTTGTCCTTTTTGATCGTTGGGGACCACGAGAACTGTGTTCGAAAGCAGCGCGTGTAACAAGGGAACTTAACTTGTTTTTTTACCCTGCTCTGCTTCATGGCAGAGGTTACCATGAGGAAGGAATCCATCGTGACATTGTTTAAAATGCCTTTCTCCCGGTCTAATTAAAGGGGACGCTTGAAAGGTGATGTGGGTGGCTCGACACCTTGTTCCCGAAATCTTTGGCTGGACCCTTCAATGAGGCGCACGAAGCAAAGCCTTGTCAAGCCTCACGGGAAGCTGTCTGCAAAGGAAAGAGATTCCCTGGCTTTGTTGTGAGATTTGAAAACGGAAGAACTGCCATCTACACAAACTTTACGAGCGATTGGTTTTCAAGGGGATGGCAAATCTGAGGCCGCACCGATCGAAACGGACTGACCCAACAGCAGATGGGAGAATTCATTTCAAGTCATCCACTGTATATATAAAAACTGGGGAACTTGACAGAAGAGCTAATAATTACCGAGGAGATGCCGGTTGAGTTTTGCGTCTGTAATCCTAGCTAAAACTGCCTCCTCCTCCTCCTCCTTGTTGTGTTCTACTTGCTTCACTTCTAATGGCAACGGCATTTGAGATGCTACCATGACAGCTTATCGTTCCAGGAGCAAATGTTGGATGAGATGATTGTATCCCAAGTTGTAAAAATCACGCTGAGTGTTGACAGAAAATCCTTACTGGGGGACTAGGGTGAAAAACATGCATTTGCGGGTAGGACCTGTAATAAGCGTTCTGGAGGGGGGGGGCGACACTAAATGTACCTCTTTTTTCCCCCCAGGAACTCGCAGAGGGTTATTTGAAATAAACGGTGGCTAACAAATTAGATAACTAAGAAATGGTAGCATTAAAATGTTGCTGGATCAAGTTAAAAGTTGTTCATGTTCAGTGCTGTGTTGAACAAGATTGCGCTGGTCAAACCAGAAGCTATTAGCCCTACTCTATTGTTACTTCCTTGTAACTGTAGTTCAACTCTGTATGGCACAAATAAATCACTTTCTGGTCCTGAATTACTATCAATACTTAGGGTTTTAACCGTGTAAGGGGCATACTCTCTGAATCCACATTTTCCATGTGTTATTTTATATACCCCCTTAGCCACATAATGTTGTGATGTGCAAAGTGGTATGATGAACAAGAAGCAACGGATGGAAATTAATCAAGGAGAGAAGCAACCTAGAACTAAGGAGAAATTTCCTGACAGTGAGGACAATTAATCAGTGGAAGGGCTTGCCTCCAGAAGTTGTGAATTCGCCAACACTGGAAGTATTTAAGAAGAGATTGGATACCATTTGTCTATACCATTTGTCTGAAATGATATAGGGCAGGGGTGTCAAATTCACATTGTCAAGGTGGTGTCACATGATGTATCGGGACTTTTTTCCCCGTTCACTAAACCAGGTATGGGCATGGCCAGTGCATGACGCATCTGGCCCATGGGCCGGGAGTTTGACAGCCCTGGTATAGAGTTTCCTGCTTGAGCAGGGGGTTGGACTAGAAGACCTCCAAAGTCCCTTCCAACTCTGTTATTCCTATTCTATTCTATTCTATTCTATTCTATTCTATTCTATTCTAGTGTTTTTGAGTGTATTTTGCAGAAGCTCCGCATCAGAGCATATTAGAATTGTGACCGTTTGAAATTCCCACATTTGAACCCACTTCCGTACGTTCATTCTTGCAGGTCTTAGATACGCACAAAACATTACGTGCATGAAATGGGTTGGATTAGTTTGGTTTCTTTTGCAATTGGTTCAATTTCCCCCAAACGTCGTTTTGCATGGCTTGATGGAGCTACTCCAGGAATCCACGGGGACTCCTTTGCAGTGCTGAACAGATAATGGCTGAGGTTTTCCTCATTTTCCCAATCTTTGCGGGATGAGAGACCGTGGGTATGTTGTCCCTCTTCACCGACTGGGAATGAGTACAATGCATTAGAAGTGGTCCATGTAATTTAATTCTCCTGCCTTATTTTCTCTAAAGCAATTTCCTCATTCTCAACATTCCTCCCCTTTTCTGGGCTGGGTGGTTAGCACCAGATGATAAGTTTCTGGAAGAAAATAAATAACCAGTCAGCGTTTTAATTAAATGTGATGACCCATATTTTGCAATAATAACCTGCCTGAGTAATGACCATCTCCCAGGGTCCTTTGCGTGGACTGGGAACACTGTAAGATGACTGATGCAATCAGATCCATATGTTGGTGGCGAGCTTGGGGTTCTCATTCCCCCCTGAAGCAGGGTGAGGTAGAAAAGAAATGCTTTTTATCTTCTTCTTTTTTTTTAGTAGATATGAAGGAGCAAACAAGGCTTGCAGAGACTCGAGGCGCTCTTTTTGCTCCTGAGCACGTTCTCTTCAAATGGCTTTTTGGAGAATGACGTGCCAGGCTGATCCTGGCATAGTCCTCAAGTAAAGTTGTGCTAATTGTGTGAAGCAGCTTCATACCTATGGATGGAGAGGTGGATAGTCCTCTCTTTCGATCCTATGAGAAAGAAGGAGGAGGAAAGGAGAGAGAGAAAGAGAAGGAAAGAAAAGGAAAGAAAGAAAGAAAGAAAGAAAGAAAGAAAGAAAGAAAGAAAGAAAGAAAGAAAGAAAGAAA
>JANHFL010005591.1:14840-27519 GCA_032468155.1 Oxyrhabdium leporinum
CCCCCAGCACCACACGGCCAATTCAAGCTTATCTAATCAAGATCCAGATCGAGCAGGCCAAATGAAAAAGGCACTGGAGTCTGAAAGCAACTAATCGAATTGGATTAGCTCTTTTCAACAGCTAATTTTATCTTTCACTTGTAAAAAGCCGTAGACTCCATTCTTGTCTGGATTCTGAATTTGTTTGTCTAATGAAACACAGGGAGTGGGAGGGGGGTGAATTTTCCCCCATCTCCTGAGAAATAGCCGTTGAAGCTACTTGAAAAATAGACATTTTCTGCAGCAATGGGCCCACTCCTCTTTGGGGCACAGGGACTTGGTCAAGGAAGAATCACTACTCTGACCTCTGGGATATAATAGCCAGACCTTCCGTTCCAGGAAACTGTCAGGAAAAGGAGGAGGAGGAGGAGAAGGAGGAGGAGGAGGCAGGGAGGTGGGTTGAGAATCCCTGGAGGAAGCCTAGCCAAACAGAGCCAAATGCTGCGTTGCACATCAAGGGCATTTCTCTTTTTAAAAACCTTCCCAGATTTGATAAAGGAAGTATCCTCTTTAATCCATATTTCCTTTAGGGAACTACCTTTGTTAAGGGGGGGTGTTGAAGAGCACCTCTCGAATTTGCAGGGGGGAGACAGCCTGGACATTACAGGGGTGATCAAACAGACAGAGGCTACTTGTTGAAGTGGCAAGGCATGGTATAATTTCAATAAGTGAATAAAAACACAGCCAGCGTTAAAAACACACACACACACAACAAAACACAGATTTATCAACCCTTCTTCCAAGGCTGATCCCTTCCTCCTCTATCCATTCCTTCTAACTTTATTTCAAGTTTAATTTTGATTTCCCAAACTTCAACTCAATGGAGACTTCTGATTGTTCCTTCTGAAGTTTAAACTGGATTTGCTCTGAAATTGCCTTGTGCCTTCCTCCTGCCCCAATCCAGGGATAACACTGCCTTGACTGAGTGTCTGTGTGTGTGTGTGTCCTTTCACAGTCTCTCCCCGCTACACATGGTGATTAGGAGGCTGGGGTCCTAGGAGTTATTTATATATTTATTAAATAGATTTATAGTACATAGCCACCCAATTCACACATGGTAACTCTTGGCGGTGGGCAACATTTTAAAAATGGGTGACTTATGGGTGGCCAGTTGCAACTTATGACCTATCAGTGTCCAATTGCAAACAAGCCATGAGAAATTCTGCTTCCTGAGTTTCCAAACTGGGGGAGGATGATTGAAGGCAGGAAATTAGCCTCCGTGTGATGCTTCCTGGCCACAGAGAGCCTCACTTGTGCATCCTGGTCCTAAGGAGAAGCAGCAGCTAATGATGGCTCTGATGCCCGTCAGAAGGACAATTCTGTCAGTTATTCAGGGCGAAGACAAATATTTTATCAAAAAGTTATGGAAATAAACATCATTGTAGCTCAAGGGCATCAGTGGATTTCTGGAATATTTTACAGTAATCCAATTAATACAGGATATTGGGAGGAATTGCAGCGCACCCTAGCTGGGAAATCTGGCTGCATTTTGCAAAGCTATCCTGAGAATCCAAGAGTTACATAAAGCGGGCAGCAGGCAGGGAGCAGGCTAAGCAGATAAAGGAAGGAAGAACTGGTCAAGGAAGAATCAGTACTCTGCCATAGTAGTTGAATTATGCATTCAAAGTAACTTGAAGAAGGAGGCAAGGAGATCGCCAAACCAGCTCAGAACTGGAGAGTAAGAAGAGATCTCATGATGCATGGTAGACGCCATCAAAAGGAGGTTCCATTCATAGGCTCCAAATTTATTTCACGAAACACTTTGTGATGCAGAAGAAGGGCCATCTGAAGTCTGCCATCTACTCCAGGAGGTCTCCCTACAAAACTGAAAGGCCTTGGCCAACTTTGCTGGTCAACTGGCATTTTCTGCCATGTTGAATGTGTTTAGCACAAAAAGTCTAAATGTGAAACAAGTTAATTGGCACCAGACCCTTACATCATTGGGCAGCTGGTAATTTAACAACTTTCAAAACTTTCCAAACAGAAGGAAACATCTGGAGGAGTCGACCATTTGTTCTGGATGTTGCTTCTATGAATGATGCACTAAGACAATTTTCTGCCTTATCATAAATTCTGCAAGCTCATGAACTTTGCAATCTCCCAAGCTCGGCAATATCTGGGAACTACTTATCTTGTGCTGAAAGCAATATAAAAACAGATGGCAAAGATGGCACGGGGAGATAAATCAATGGCAGTCCTGCACCACATTCTGCGGACATGTTGAAGACTTCGAGGCTGAGACAAATACCTTCGGTTGGTAAGAAGGTGGAATGGATGGGGAAGGAAAAGAGGTAGCAGAATCTCAAAAGTACCAAACTATTAAGGTTTTATGGGTGCAATTCATATAAAAAGTGGGACCACATAAGATGGTGCCCCAAAGTTGGCCTTGGCAGCAGAGATGTACAGATGATGGATGCTTCTTGCAAAAGAGAGAAATGCTGCAGAATGAGTCCTCTCATTCTTTACAGTTATACATTGAAATAATTTTCTGATGAGCTTCCTTAGCATCACTAGAATATAGAACGTAGGTAATAGAATAACAGAGTTGGGAGGTACCTTGGAGATCTTCTAATCCAACCCCTTGCTCAAGTAAAGTGGAACAAAATTCTCCCCGAAAGTCCCATGCAGCTGAAGATTCGAATGGAAACCATAGAAGCCAGTCAGGGAATCCAGCGAAAAGGGCGCGTGGTCTGTGTCCGAAAAGCTTGGAGAGGGAAAAACATTGGGATTTCCATTCACGGAAATGGGGTTTTTTTCTTCATTAAATTTATATGCCACTTGTCATAAAATGTCATAAAAGCAGAGGTACAAGCCCTTAAATATTAAATAAACAGAAATTAAATAATTTAAAAACCAGAATGCATCTATCTTCCTCTTTGTCAGGCCTTAGAGCATGACCTCCGCCGAATACCAATAACTAAAATTTGTATAGATTTATTATGTGCCTTAAAAAAAACCTTAAGAGTTTGCCATGAAACCACAAAGCAGCAGAGGGGAGAATGCTGTAGAAGGAATCCTCCTTCTGGGCAAGGGACCAGGGAGAGATCCGGTAACCAGATCCTCAAGGATCCATCGTAAACATGAGAATCAGACCTGGGTTAGAATCAGTGCCAGTGGAGACGCGGATAGACTGGAGATTTCATGCAGGAACCATAAAAGGATAACGGTTCCCTTTTGAGTCCCAGCCTATCCGCTGAGCAGAGGAATGTGAAAAATAAAATCTATTCTGCTCCCGCTGGTTGGCGTCTCTCATTAATAACCTGCAAAGATTCTGCCATATGTTGTGTTTTTATCTCTTGACTCGAATCATTATGACTTCATTTCAGAGGGGGCCAAGTAAATGAAAAACCGTTCTGAAGGTTATTTAACTATTAAAACAGCTATTAATTAAAGTTTGCCAAGTTTTAGGAGCTCGGAGGATAAAGAGACAGTAAGTAAATATCAGTTATTATTTAATAAAGAGGCTGTGATTGAAATGTTCCACATCTGAGCCCGTCTGAGAGCAGCATGGGGAGGCGGGGGGGGGGGGGGTTGGTCCCCAGTCTAAATATTTTGCAGGATGGAGGATGCAGAGCTCTGAGCTTCCACAGAGCGATCTTGACATCACAGTGGAGGACTTTGCATCTCCTGCCTTCCTCATTAACGGAATGAGTTTGTTTGGGGAATTAAGACCAGCCTTGCTAATTTGGCTCTTCTAATGTTCCTTCTGCCACGGAGTGATGCAGCTCGCTTTCGACTTCCTGGTTCAGAAGCATGAAGTCTTTGCCAGAACTTACCTCTAAGCCAAAGTAGACCCTGAAGATCAAGAGTTGCTTCTGAGGTGGAGAAGAAGTCCATCTCATGGGTTTTCTTAGTTTCTAGTGGTGGGAAATGGAGGAATGAAGGAAGGTGTCTCACTCGCTGCCTGACCCCCAATTGAATCCATAGACCAAGCAGCCTGAGGTCACACAAGATGATGTCCATGGAAGGTTCGGGAAATTAACATCAGGACTTCGTTACCTTCTGGAGGAGTATAATGGAATCCAAAGTGGCATGGAACTACGTTGGCTGTTCTCCAGGTTTAGCACTGCAAAAATATTGCATTCAGCTTGTTCCTGAATCTACCTTATACTCTGAATGCAGTCAGACAGGAAGGTGGCTGCCCATCCTTGCAGTTTGCCTGTGTCTCCTTTTGACCAATAAAACAAAAAGGATGTCTAATGGTGGAGAATATCCAGATTTAGAGGTTAGAAGTGCGATAGAAAGAAAAATAGGGAGGAGGAGAGAGAGACAGAGAGACAGAGACACACACACAGAGAGACAGGTGGGGAGAGAGAGAGAGACAGAGACAAGGAGAGAGAGACAGAGATATCCTTCCAGATCCAAAGATCCAACTCAGAATGGGATGGGAAGCTCCCCCACTGCATATAAACATCCAGCTGCTGTTTACAAAAACTTTTATCCTGGGACAAGAAGGAAAACTCTGATCATGGCAGGAGATGAGTGATTACTGTTTTCCAAGTGACTTCAGTTCTTCTAATCATGGCTAGCTCCCCCATTCCACTCAACTTAACCCTAACATGTAAATAAAACAGCGCTTTGAGTGGGCTTAGCAGTTATCTTCAGCTAATTAGAAATAACGAGTATCACCTTTCTTGAAATACACATGTAACATTGTTATATTTTCTGCATCAGCTCCCTCAGAGGTAAGAGGGAAAGTATTTTTTTAAAAAATTAACAACTCAAGCAGCAAGGCAAGGCAAAACATGGGAGCCAAAAACAGAAACCTAAAGACTTAATTTCTATCTGGTAAGATTAACCGTAAAACTTTTCTGCAAAGTATGTGTAAAGTTTTGTCAATCCCCGGGAGAGAGAGAAGAAAGGCTGCAATGATGCCAGCTTTGCTTCTGGAAAAAAAAAGAAAAGAAAAGGAAGAAAAACAACACAAATGAATATGGAACAGAGAATCCGAGCTGTAAATCAGCGGACGAGACGCCTGGCACATTAAGAAACAAATGCTGAAAATGAGGGCCCCCATGCAACCATCATGCAGAGACAATAATCACTAATCAAGTCAAAGCTTCATTCTAATCAGTTCAGTTGTTAAAGATTGGGGGGGGGAGGGAGAACAGCAAATGTCTAGCTTGGGAGATTTGTGATTTATTGCTGGTTTGGACTTGGGATGGCACAGTTATGGCTGGACTGCCAGCCTCCTAGTGTGCCTTGGCAGTCTTGAATTTCAAGAGATGGGACTGCTTTGAGGAACCACCCTGGCTCTCATTCCCACTATGACTTCTTCTCCAGGTGGCTGCACCCATACCTTCCCACTAGAGTTGGGTGGTGTGGCCTTCAAGTCTTGATTAATCAATGATTGATAAATGATTAATCAATGGAACAGCTTTCCTCCTGGGTGCTCCATTGTTAGAGATTTTCAAGAAAAGATTGGACAGCCATTTGTCTGGGATGGTGTAAGGACTCCTGTCTTGGACAGGGGTTGGACCAGAAGATCTCCAAGGTCTCTTCCAGCCCTTTGATTCCATGATTCTAAGTCAGGCTTGACTCCTGGATGAATCCCCTGAAGCTTTCCTGGCAAGCTTTTCTGAAGCTGGTTACTCTTGCCTCCTCCTCCTCCTCCTTCCAAGGGCTGATAGAGAGGAACTGGTCCAAAGTCCCCTGGAAGGTTTCCAGCGACTGGTTCAGTGGGTATAAGATCTGGGCCAAAGACATCCCTTGGGCCTAGAGAAACCATATGGACCCTCGAGGAACGCAAGACAGAAATCTTTGAATCCACCCAGAAGGCCATTTTAATGATGCATTCTCCCTAACTATGAAGATTCTCAATCATCCAGGTCAAAAAATTTTCTTTTTCTTTCTTTTTTTTCCCAGAAGGCTACTGGACTGTGGGTTTTTTTTTACCTTGAGGAAGAAGACATCTCACCCAAGAAGCTCCATCAGTTCTGACCAGATGGTGGAGGGAGATGGAAGGATTAGTTCTGACAGGATGGTGACATTCTCCCTGTGACGGTGGGGAATCCTGATTCCTGCCAAGATCCATAATTTCAGGACCTGCAAAAGAGAGGGAGGGAGGGGAGCTGTTGGGCTTCATGACTTTCTTTCTCAAGAAGACTTGAGAAGACACATATGGAGCAAAACTGCAGGACAGCCAAGGGAAGTGGCTACTGAGCCCAGAGGAAGCTGCTCAACTCACTTGCCCAGTCTGCAAAGCAAGGAGAGGGCGGTGTGTGTGTGTGTGTGTCTCCAGGGGCCTCTTTCAGGTGCTGACCTGCCCCGGATTTTTAATCAAATTGATGCTTTTGCGTTTAGGCAAAGTACAGTTCCGCCTTCCGCTTCTCCAGCTTTGCCAAGAAAGTACAAAATGCAGATGCCGGCATGTAAAGAAAGCATTTATTTCTCAAACCTAGCATGATTTACAAGAAAGAAAAGAAGTGATTATACCCTTTGTGATTTACCTTCTCGGTGTTTTACTAGTGGAATAAATTGCAATTCGGGAAGTTGCTTGAGAATTATTACTTTATTGGGGGGGTGGAGGAGCCCAGCACTCTGAATCTTAGTCCCTGATAACTAATCCCATTGGCACATTTTGCAAGCTTCACATTGGAAACTTAATAGAGGGGGGGGGAGACCCCCGTTTGGGGGAAGAGGGAGCCAGTCTCCCAGGTAGTCTGGCTCCTGGAACATGGCCTGGGAATAGGTCAGGCTGGGATAAGCTCTTCCTAAAATTCCGCTGCCTTCAAAAAAGATCATTTCCCCCCCGCACACACACACACACACCTCCCCCCCAAAAACCTATTTTGCTGTACATTTGAGATTAATTGAAAGATCATTCAGGAAAATGTGTGGTCTGGCAGAGAGCGGATACTGCTTGTGCGGGTGACTATGGCAAAGGCATGGAAAGCAGACAACACATCTCCTTCCTTCTCTAGTTTCAACTGATTATGAAGAACGTTGCGGGAATCAGATATGCTAGTCTAGAGAAAAGAAGGACTACGGGTGACATAATGCTTGTGTTCTGATATCTGAGAGGCTTCCACACAGAAGAGGGGGTCAACATACGTTCCAAAGCCCCTGAAGGCAGGACAAGAAGCTACAGATGGAAAGTAATCCGGGAGAGAAGCAACCTAGAACGAAGGAGGAATTTCCTGACAGTCAAAACAACTTGTCCCCCGAAGTTGTGGGTGCTCCAACACTGGAGGTCTGTAGAGATTCTCCGTCCTCTCCTCCAGGTCATGGTTGACCCAAAGGGGCCTTTTCAGGGGGCAACTGGACTTTCTGGTTTTTTCTTTTGAAGACGTTTCACTTCTCCTCCGAGAAGCTACTTCAGCTCGGACTGGATGGTGGGGAAGGGAAGGATTTGTACTCCTTGCAGACAGCTGGTCCTTTGCATCCTTTTAGAGGGTCATTGAAGCACTTGGAGGTTTATCTGTGTCCTCAGGGTCACCTGAGGGTTGGTCCTGGTTCCTGTAGTCTTCTACTAGTGCTCTGGTTAGTTCCAGTATTCAAAATCTGACTTCCCAGTGCTTGCAAGAGTTATATCTGAGCAACTTTGGGGTTCTTCTGTAACAGTTCTTGGAGATAAGGGGGACATTGACGGTGGCAGCCAGCTAAAGCCAATCAGTGTTCTAAACACATTGGCTGTGTGTGTGTGACGACTGAACAACTTCACGTATTCACCTGTGAGTCACCAAGGTTTGAATAATAGAACACACACACACACACACACACACACACACAGTGTCTTCCCAGGAGTGTGACTGGGACTAGTATTACATTAAAGTGGAACCCCCAGTTGCTGAACAAACTTGGATTTGAACCACTCTTTTTTAGACTGCTTTATCTGCTTGGCAACCTGCTGGTTTAAAAGCTGCTTCAAACCTCCTGTGGAGATTGTAGTTGAATCCTGAATGACAAACACTCCTGAGAATTGCGCTCCAGTGTGTCGGCTGGGCCCCAGGGGAGGAGGGCTGGCTAGACTTCAGGACTTGACCCGCTGTTCCCCTGGCTTCTGAACCTAGGATGGTCCAGTCCAAAGATCCTGCCCGGTCAGGATGGAAGGGCAACCATCTTTGCTTGGTACATTTAGGGGAAAAAACATTCTGTCGTCCCCTGTCCCCCCTGTGGGCTGCATCCTTCCTCCTCTTCTGCTTCTGATCAGCTGAATGATGCATGCATGACATGAAGCGGTGTTTGTCTCTTCCCCGACCAAGTCAAGGGTGTCCCCTCTTCTGATATCGATCACAGTCAGAAAAGGAATTATTAGAACTTCAGGAACAGGGAATGCTGCCAGCATGAGGCAACAGCCCTGCCACCTTTTGCTAATCCAACATTCTCATCATGGTTGGAAATAATGGCTGTGTTGACGGTCAATTGCTCATCACACCTGCACTTGCAGACAGCTGGCCAAAAACAAAATCCTGGTGACATCAAGGGAGTGTTTGGAAGCTGGCACTGCTGGTTCGTAATCAGCAGCATTTTTACTGTTTTGGACAAAAAGCCAAGGGCAGGTTGCGGAAGTAGCACAAATAAATTGGGGATGGGAAAGTGAGAGATAGAAAGTTTCCTTCCCCAACCTGGAAGCTCTACTAGTTGGTTTCAGACTGCAATTCCCAGAATTCCCAGTTCTGGTAGGCTCAGTCCTAGAGGTTCTGGAATTCACTGGGTTGAAGAACTCTGCATTGCGCCTTCCTATATTTGTGAGTGTGGGATGACCGTGTATTTTTCAAAGGAAAAAGAGGTGAAGCACAATTCTAATGTTGAGTAGGAAGACTGAAACCTGGACCTCCACCTTCCCTTAAATAAGTGGAGAAAAGCAACATGGATCTAGAATTTCCTCTTTAGTCAAAACCTTCAAGAAACTTCAGAAGGAACCTGAGGGAAGGACACCCAAGATGTTCTCAAGCTGGATAAGAGATAATGGACCTCAGAGTTAGCATTTGAGGGGGGAAAGGTGATTGAGATAAAATCTTGACTACTCTACATCATTACTGCAGTTTTTATTTTCCCTACCTAATGGCTGCCCTCTGCAGCCACATGTGATCTTGGGAAAAGATATGGTCAATGTAAGGATACCCTGACAGATGTGATGGAGACCACACCTCCTCTGGATCATCTTTTCTCTTAGAATCTGCACCCCCCCCCCCCCGAAGCATCCTTAATAGTTGGTCTTCCATAGAAGAGGAATTTCAAGCCTGCTGAGCAAAGATTCTGAAGGGGGTGCTGGCAACCGGCTAAGAAATTCAGGGGTGGCTTCTCAGCTGTTCCACTTATGTCTACAAGGGACTTGTTGAAGAGCTTGCTTGTTGACTGGAATATAGTCTCCATCTGTACAAAACCTTGACTCCTTTTCTAGTGTTGCAAGTGATACTATTGGCATCTCCTCCAGTAGTGGAAAAAAGAGCTGCCCTTTAGCTGCTGAACTTTCTGTCCCAGAAGGAAGCCAAGAGCTTGGTTGTTTTCTTGCACATGTTTCATTATTCAAACTAGGTAACATCATCAGGACTAGCACTGATGATGTTACCTAGCTTGGGTCATGAGACATCTGCAAGAAAACAACCAAGCTCAGAGAGCATCAGGGACCCCACAGTTCTCCTCCTCTTCCTCCATTCCACAAATCCCACTCCCTTCTAGCACTGATGGTGTTGCCTAGTTGGGTCAGGAAACATCTTCTAGAAAACAACCAGGCTCAGAGAGCACCGAGAATCCCTCATTTCAACCGTGAGCTACATGTGCTGAGTTCAGGGACCCATCTGAACTACCATGATCAAGTCTGGGACTTTCTTGAGCTCCATCAAGTATCAATACAAGAGGATGTCCCTGGCAGATCATCATTTTAGACACTCCCACAAAAGTGACCTGCTTTATCCAAGCCAACATTTGAATTGCATGTTCTAATTTGCCAAGGGTAATCTGGACAGGCCTTCCTTGTCTCTTTCTTCTGAAGTGTTTAAATTAATAGAATCTAATTCATCCTGGGATTGGTCAAGTCCTCCCCAAAGATACACAATGGAGTTACAGGTGTTTCCACAGGAATTAAACTTATTGTATAATAGTTGGAAATAAGCAAGCTTCGTACATGCTATTACAGGCAAACCTCTCTTTGCATACAATTGAATAAATTACCTTTTGTAATGAAACATTAATCCTCTTTGCTAAATGGAATAATTCCCATCTCATATCCATTCCTGAGCACAGGTGCCCTTGGAGTGCATTCACAGGCATCCATCTACTCAAGATAATTATCCAAGGAACATGAGAACATGCCACCCTGCTTGGGGCTCAACCAAAGGTCAAGGGGTTCCCCACAACATCCAAAGATCTTCAAAGGTCACCGAGTCAGAAGCACCAGAGGTGGAAACTCAGCCAGAATGAAAAGCTGCCAAGCATATACAAAGCATTCATTAAAATAAAGATAATTATATATAACATTAAGATAATGTAATAATCAAATAATGGCAGGCTTATTCCTAGGGACATCAGTCCAAAATCTATCGCTTGCATTCAAATAATCCAGCTAAATTGAATTTATAATTGCAAATGATGGAAGTCAGTGTGGAGTTCCGGGATCTCCATAGTTTAATTTCTTGCAGATTTAATAGTCTGTCATTTAGGGGTTTTGTGTTAATGTTCTGTGGGTTTCATTTGAAGTACGATGTAAACATATAGGAAGACCTTTGGTGTAGTATTTATTTGGTGTAATAAATAAATTTAAAGAATATTTTAAACCTTGTCATAGTAAAAAAAAACAAAAAAACCACCACACACACACACACAATTCATAGAAGTAGAAAAAGAGAAAATGTGGGTTTTGCAGAAGCAATCAGTGTTGTTAAGGCAGAACACCTGGATGCCCTGCCAGGCCAACCCAAAGAGAGGGGGCAGAAGATCTCCCCATTTTCACTGAGCACACTCAACAAATTAATCCATTTACTCAAAGAGGATTAACGTTTCCCAATAACAAAAAGGCAATTTAGTCAGGCATGTGCTCTTGTGAACTTCTGACTTCCAAGGGAGTTAATCCTATAGACTTCTGGAATTCCAATCCCCCTAAGCATGCCTCAGTGCTTCCTGTGATGCCTGCCTCTGATAAGATGCCCTTGATTGGAGACAAAGCCACAGGCCATCTTGATTGGGGGCCCAACAGGCTTTGAAAAGCCAGGATGTTCTTCTCACATTCGGCTTTTCAAGCGTCCACTCCCAAAACGTTCTGTTTCCGCCTCCCCTGACACCACTTTAATCCCAGGTGAGCTTTCAAAGGTGGGTTAAACACATGCTTAACCTCAGCAGAAGAGAAAGAGCCAAGGGAAGGGTAGCAGGAGAGTTGTGAGCTTCAGAACGGACAACTTCTACAGTTGGGTTACTCTCCTGGGCTCCAATTTCAGCAACGCTTTTCTCCATTTGTAAAAGTACCTCTGATGTTTCCTCTCCATGTTTCTTCAGCACAATATTCATTTCTTGAATTTATTTGTGTTCTGTCCTAGCCAGATGACCTCTTGAGAAATTCTCCTTCATAAGTGGACTATTTGGCTATATGGTTGTTGTTGTTTTTTGTTTTTGTTGTTGTTTTTTTGCTCCCGAAGTTTGCTTTCAGTCTTGATGTTGACCTCTAAGAATCTCAAAAGCCTGTAGATAAACCACGTGTTGCCGGCACCAATGGCCATGGGTAAAACTTCTGGGAGGGGTAATCCCAGCGCATAGGACCCCTCCAACGAGTAAGGTTGGTTTACCCTTGTTGGCCAAGTTTTTCGGATAATTCCCTTCTTCTTGAAGTGATGCCCTTCTCTTCACCCTTCAGCTTCTGAAAGACTCCTCCCCAGGCCATGTGGCAGATAGATCTTGCCAAGCCTCAGTGAGGTCTTCCCACCACCCAGGCTGTTTCTTGGCTGCCCAAACCCTGCCAAAGGCCTTTGCAAGTTCCACTCCCCTCTCTAACCCTGAGCCGGATTCTTACAGAAAGGTCCCCCTCCCTTCCAGCCTTCCTGTACAGCTCTCCTGTGCCTTTGACAAATGCACAACAGGGCCGTGCACCAAACCAGAACTGAATCTATTAGAACAAATCCTCCAAAAAAACCCTGTAGGAAATGACAGTTGCTGACAAAATGAAAGGAAGTATCTTGTTCAGATCTGCACTTAAAACAATCCAGAGGGCCATTAGCATTCATCCCACATGATCTGGATGGAGTAATAGCAGCTCTATGAATAAAATTAAAATCAGGGAGCTTATATTTAAAGAGAGAGAGAGAGAAGAGAGGGAGGGAGGGAGCTACACCAGAGTCCAAGCAACCTGACAGTGGTTAATGATGACTGAAGAAGTGCCTGAGTGGTGGGACCATCAGAGAAAGTTGCACCCCGCAGCACCTCCCAGCATAAGGGAGGCTGGTCCAGCCCTGGCTGGTCTTTTATTGGGGGAGGGAAGTTGAGGATAGTTGAGGCCCATGCCCTGGATTAAAGACTAAAGAAGGGAAGAAATGCGGCTTGAAAAACACAGCCTGGTTGCCATGCTCTCAGCTAGGAATGCCCCATGGGAGCATGCAGAGAGGAAAGGCACTCTGCACATCTTCTTCCCTTTCCAATAAAACAAAGAAAAGGAAAGGGGTGTAGCAAATATTAAAAAATTGAAAAATGTAGGATTATGTGCTGACACAAA
>JANHFL010005591.1:39746-60906 GCA_032468155.1 Oxyrhabdium leporinum
TACTAAGGCTTTATAGAGTGGTATTAGTACCTCCCTTGATCTTGATTGTATCCCTCTGTTAATGCAACTTAGGATTGTGTTGGCTTTTTTTGTCTGCCGCCAGACGCTACTGGCTCATATTTAGTTTTTTATAGGATTCCTGCCTTGCTTTGGACCGACACCGTGCCTTGACTCCAATCGTGCCTTGGAAACACTGGATTTTTCTTGACCCATCAGATCCCTTGCATTGTGGATTTATTCTGTTGAATTTATTTTGCTTGAGAAACTTTCAAGTGCCGTGTGGATTGATTGGCCATTGTTCAGGGGACTAACATCGGTCTGCTGGCGGCTGGGACAGTTCTGGGTTTTTGGGTGAAGGGAATTGCATCGGGATATTAACAAACTCACTAAACCACAAAGGTGCTTTGTTTTCAAGAGGCACCTGGACTTTTATATTCCTTGCAGACAGCTGGTCATTTGCATCCTTTTAGGGGGTCATTGAGGCCACTTGGGGGTTTCTCTGTGATCTCAGGGTCACCTGAGTAGTGCAAATGGCCTTTCAGCAGTTCCAAGGAGGCTCCACCCCCATTTGCACCGCTCAGGTAACCCTGAGGACCCAGACAAACCTCCAGGTGTCCTCAATGACCCTCTAAAAGGATGCAAATGACCAGCTGTCTGCAAGGAATATAAAATCCTTCCCTTCCCCACCATCCAGTCAGAGCTGAAGAAGCTTCTGGCATGAGAAGTGAAACGAGTTCAAGGAAAAACCAGAAAGTCCAGGTGCCTCTTGACAACCACAACCTGGATGACGGAGAATCTCTATAGCCACTAACCCACAGTTACGTGTGAGTGTGTGCCTGCGTGTGTGTGTGTGAGAGAGAGAGAGAGAGAGAGAGAAGGTAGCACACAGAATCATTAAAGAGAGGATGCAAAAGGAGGGACAAAATGAAATGCGAATGACAACAATTAAAATAATGCTGGAAATAATGTTAAAGGATTAAGTAAAATTGTTGACTTTTGCCACAGCCAATTGGCAGCCGTGGTGGATTGGCAGCGGTGAGTTGGCCATGGCAAGTCGTCCCATTCCAGAATGCGGGCATCCCACCGGCAGCTCCGCACTCCCGTCCCGGCTGAATCCAAAGCCCAAACATTTGATGCCAAGCACAGCTCCTCCTTTGCCAGGGGAGCCCTCGAGGATCAGGCTAACTCGAATAGGGGTCATTTCTCTGAGGTCCATGACCCAAAATAGTAGAGGTTGGTCTCCTGCACGTAGGCCTTGCTTAACAACCGTTCTTTAGTGACTGTTCAAAGTTATGACAGACACCCCTTCCCCAAACATTACTTATGACCTGTCCCTGAAGTTACAACTGTTATACACACCCTGTAATCACGTGACCGCATTTCGGGCCCAGTTTGTTTTTACGATTGGTTGTAGCACCTCAGGGTCACGTGACCGCAATTTTTTTGTTGCTTTCTGGCAAAAAAAAACAACCCTCCCGTGCAGGAGAATTGATTCGCTTAACGACCCCTGTGGTTCGCTTAACAAACGTGTGATCAGTATACCGACAATGATGATGGGCTTTATGACCGTGGTGAAAACAAGTCGTAAACTCGAGTTGGTTTATGTTGTGAGCTGCTTAGGGCTCAAACCAGCTGTCGACTCTGAAGCAAACGGAGGCCATTTTCTTTCCTGCTGCTTCAGTGCCGACTCAGACCGGAGCTGAGGGGCAGGGAGGGAGGAGTAGAGATAGCTGGGGTGCTGTAGCCGAGGCAAAATTCTTTCCCCTTGGGAACCAAGGACATCCATGCAGCTGTTCAGGAGGAGGAGACTGAGGTCGCCTAGCAACCGGACCGTATGCCAATTGGAGCAGGTGACCGGTGACTTTGGGGAAGGGACAAACCTTCACTTTTAATGAGGTGGAAACCGGCGAGAACTTTTTGCACCCACATGACATATCCCAATAAATTGTTCTTTGAGGAACACGCCTGTCTCGGAGTTCTCTTTGCAGCTGATGTGTTACTTGGGACCCTAAGACCAGCTGCTTTACTGTTTTCTGCCTGTAATACGGGCATCTTCCCCAATCCGGCGGCTTTCACCTGGGAAAGGCCAGATAAGGCTCAACAGTATTTGGGAGGGTCGGCCCGCTTGTGTTGATGTAATGAGTCCAGGCTACGTCCCTGCTTGAACCTTCTGCCCAACTGGGATGCTTCCTCTCCAACCATCCCTGAATTGTTTTCTTCCCACAGAGAGTGCAGCGCACCGGGGAAACGGCGATCGGCCTGGTGGGAACAGGTGCCTCCGCCTCCCCCACCAAACTACACTTCCCAGGCGCCCCCGGGCCAATGCAGAACTCAACGGAGATGTTCTCCAAGCCCGAAAGTGATGGACGAGGAGCCCACCTCCGCGGCTGTTGACCTTGATGTTGACCGGGAACTGGGAGGCCATGGCCAAGAGGTTCTGCTGAAGAGCCTGCTGGACCAGGCGCTGCTGCTCTTCCGCCACCAGCGCCATCTTCTTCTCCGGGGGCTCGCTGGTCTCCAGCTTCTCCCGCAGCTGCTCCAGGGCGGCTGCCTGAGACGCAGCGGCCTGGGCTGCCACCAGGTGATGCCCGGCTAGGCTGACCGGTATGGCGATGCGGCTGGGCACCCCGGCCGACAGGAGGCTCTCTTCTGTGAGGAGGAGGAGGAGGAGGAAGGAGGAAGGAGGAGGAGGAGGAGGAGGAGGAGGAAGAGGAGGAGGAGGAGGAGGAGGAGGAGGAGGAGGAGGAGGAGGAAGAGGAAGAGGAAGAGGAAGAGGAGGAAGAGGGTGCCCAGCCACTATGTTCTTTGGCAGCCTGGTTTCATTTTATTGCTAACTCTTCCAAACATAATTGCTTCCTCCAGTGAATTCCCCCTCATGAATTGGATCAGGTAGGATCCGTATCAAAGAGGAGGAAAGAGAAATCAAGGAGTTGTGTTGATTCTGGCCTGTGATGGAGTTTGAAATCCAGCCAAGGGATCTTGTAGGCTTCAAGAAACCTTCCACATCTAAGACTCTACTCCCTCCGGTTATTCCGGCCTCTGGTGCCAGGAGGATCACTTTGGTTGATGGCAGCCAACCAACATTCCCGGGAAAACCCAGCTTCCCTTTTCTGACATGTATGAAGATTTTTCAAAACCGGAAAAGAAGTTCGAGATCTGGGTTAAGCTGCCACCACTGGAGGCAGAAGAGCAAAGAAGACGTGCCAATGTTGTGCCTTTAAAGACCCTCCCCCCCACAGGAAATAATAATAATTTTAAAAAACTCACTTCAGAAAGAAACGGTCATGTCCGCAGTTGCCTCTCCAGCTAGTGGATGCCCTGGGCCAGCTCTCCTCCCCCATTTATCCTGGGGCGCCGGCAGGCTTACGGCAAAAGCCATTACCACAGGATTAGAGTTCAGTTTGATTCTCATCAAAAACTCTGGTCACTGTGTATTTGCTTAACACCAGACCTTTCAGGCCCCATCAAATATAACAAGCCTTGACAGATTTGGGATTAAACACAAATGCCAGACAAATCCACACTTTCTTGAAGGAAGGCTCCGGTGAATAGGCTGGGATTTTGAAAAAGGGGAAAGTGAGAACAAAAGAGCTAAAATTAGCTTCCTTGCACACATCGGGGGAGGTTTTGTCACCTCCAAGTCAAGCCCAGGCCAAATCGTATTGCAAAAAAGCTGCAAATATGCAGACTTAATGTCCTTACCCTGGTGTTAAGCCGTGTAGGGCCCGGCTCCCTTTTCCCCCATCTCACTTGCTAATGATCTGCCCTCCAGTTCAGCAAAGGCACTTCTGAAGCAGCAGAAGAAGGTGAGAATCTGATCTTGACCCCAGGAAGGAAAGATGGAGGCTCAGCTTGGTGAAGACCCTTCTGGTGGCCGATGGCTAAAATAAAAGATGTTTGGAAGTTTGACTTAAAGCCAGAGTAGCTGGGGTTGAAACGGTTCTTCCCTTGCATGTCCCGTGTCTTCATTTCACAGCCTTTAAAGGGCCCATATAATTGGAGAAAGGTCGTGTCGATCCTATAATCCTACCTTGGAAGCTGCAACTTAAAGGAACAGAAGTCCAAGGAAGAAACAGCGTAGTTAAAGAATGTCATGATTTTAAGTGGAATTGTTTTTGGGGAGGGCAGGATACATGTTAATCTGGGTGTCTTGGCTACAAATGGATCAGCTGAATTGACAATACAAAGTGATTCAGGAGGCATTAAATTGCTTGCTATTTGTGTCCTGAGTCGGAGCCCAGCTAGCCTAACCCTCGTGACCATCAGGGCTGGTTTCCTAGGCCAAGCTGGAATTCTTGAAAGACAACCTGGGACTTTCTGTACACATCGGGAGTCTCCTCACGTCTGAGGAGACAGGAGGAAGACCCACCATCAGGGCAACGGGAGGGTAAGGGTCCGCTCAGCCCACAGAAGAGACGGGGAGTGGGAACCGTTTCAGAAGAGGCACTTCCACCCCTTAATTTTCTGGAGACTAGAATGAGACGATGGGAGGAATTCTTTCAGCCTTATAATAACCTTATAACCTTATAATATAATAACCTCGTAATAGAGTGTTGATGCTCCTGGTTGTCCTGTTTGGACCAACTCAAGGGGCTAACAACAACACCTTGGGGTCTGCTCGAGTGTTATGGTGACTCCTCATTATGATGGGGGGTGGGGTGGACCTCATTGAGAAAGGTCCCCATTCCTTTTTCAGGTCAAATTTGTTGCCCACAGTGGTGACTGTCATTCCCCTACCCCCCCCCCCCCAATAAAAAAGCAGGAGCAATCATATCTCATCTGCTGCTGTGCTCAAACCATGTTGAACCATTGAAGGCTGAATAGCTTTCTTATTTGTTTATTTATTTTACGCCACACCTTTCTGTTTATAGCAACAGCCAAGTCCGTTTGCTACAACGAAATACACAGAGCATTCATATATATTTCAGACACAACTTAGTATGATTAGCAAAGGAAAGAGGGAAACAAGTCCAAATTAAAGTCCAAAGCTTAGGATTTGCACAGCGGCTTGATTTTCAGAGCGAATTGCCATTATCTACTTCCCAAGGCCTGCAGGCGCATAAGACTCAGTGGCTCAATGGAAAACATCAATGCCATCTTTGAACCTGGAGAGATGCATGAGGCTTCAAACCTCCAAACCAAATCACCGCAATACCGAAGTGATCGCACACCCACCTTTGATGGAATGACCGTATTAAAGGTTGCTCTGCTCCCAGATATGAAGGCCGTTTATTATATTTTAAAGTTTTTTTGAGGCTAATGGGAAGGCTGCTCCTTCAAGGAAATTTCAAAGTTGTGCAGCCGTATTAAGAGTAAATCAATTAACGTGCCGAAAGACTCGGGTGTTAAATCTATTCTGAACATAAGGAGGGATTGCTTCCTCTCGCTGCTATGAGTAAAGGCCAAGTGGTCACAGGTCAGAAAACCACAAGGCAGACAAGTCTAGTCACCAGCAAGATTTGATGCTGGGTAGAGTTTCCAGACCTCCCTCCCTTCTACAATACACACACACACACACACTCACACATACACACACAGCCACATCCCCAGCTTGGTTCACTGATATTGGCTCAGCTTCCTTCCACTGGAGGTTGGACATCTTGGGAGCAGGAGCAATGATTTACCTGAGTGTTTTATCCTGAATTACTGAGGCTAGAGCCCAATGAATCATGTAGTTGAGCTCTCTGGTTTTCTCCTGCCTTCCTAGGGACTCAGCTCCCCCTCCAACTCACGGGTGATATGGGAAAGAGACCCATAAATCTGTCTTCTGCTTGGACGGCTGTTCTAGGGATATTTGCACTTGGAAGAGAAGAGCAATTTGGAAAGAAGGCAAAGGATCACACTTCCATCTTCCCCAGGGAGATGTGCACCGTTGACTAAGAACATGCAGCCATTGGCATCCCCCCCCCCCGTCTCTCCCGGGGTCATCACCAGGATGTGTTTCCCAGGAAGAGACTGGGAGTGAGGGGAGGGGGCAAGTTTGTGTGAAACAATGCCTCCTGATGCAGGCCAGGGGGTTCCCAATGCAGCCTGGAATTACATCCCTCTGCCTGACATATATCTGACAACAACCTTGTTGCCTTCAGAAAGGTAGTGAAAGCTTGGTTTTTCCCTGGAAGATCAGGGATTGGTGTTCGCATCTGAAGAGAAGCGGTATGCATGTGAATCCCTGGTGTTTGGATTTTAGTATAAATGGTTTATCCTGTTTTGTTTTGGAGGGGAGGGTTATTGCGTACCTTTCCAGAGTGGCACTGTTTGAAAAGTGGGCAGCCATCTACATTCTTTACAGAAACGAATAAATCCTGAGAAGTTACTCCCGGTTTTCAGCTGAAGGGCATTTCCCAGGGTGTGTAAAGCAGGCAGAGAACAGAGTCCACAACGGGAGGGCTTGGAGGGCCTCTGCGTGGCAGGGCTCTGAAAATAGCCACCTTTGGCAGAGATGGCCCACTTAACAATTTAGGAAAGATGATGCTGAATGGTTCGCACAAACATTTCTGGACATTTCCCATCTCAGGAAGCCGATGGCCCCGTCTTTGGCCTTTGGGACCGAAGAGAAGCTGGCTGATTTGGCCTCCTCTGGTTCCTCTTTCAACAACAGAGAGGGGGGGGGGAAGGTAGAGTCACATTCAGCACAGCTGCTCTGCCTCCTGCAGGAGAAACACTTTCCTGCATGAAGCATTTGGCAAGCAAGCAGCCCCCTCCCACTTTCTGAACAACCCCCCCCCCCCTTAGCCCCAGCTTGTCTCAAGCCTCCTCCATCTCTTCAGCACATTCAAAGCCTAGGAGGTTTTGGCCCTTTGGAAAGAAAGGGGGGGGGGTTTGTTTCCTTTTTCCAAAGAGGGGGGCACGCGATGTTTTATGCATGCATCTGTTATGCTAAAATAACCATCATTCCTCCCAGCAAGGCCCACCTGCTGCCTTTTTCAATTTTAAGTATTTCCAAGTAGCAATCAAAATCAGTTTAATTTGTTCTTTATCTCAGAAAAAAAACCATTGGAGAAGAAAAATGTGACCATTACGATACATCAGGGAAAAATACAAGCCCTGTATTTTCAGCCCTCCATATTTTATCTGATCACGGAGTCGTCATTACGCCGGTTGTACTTAACGTCACTCATATGAGGAGAACTGGATTTAATCATTACAGATCTTCACCCCACCCCCCATTCCCTTCCTGCCTCTCCCACTCCAGGTTACCAGATATTCTCCCTTTCTCCTTTCTCACAGATAAATACATAAACACCAATCTTATGAACCCATTAAGGGATGCAGGAGATGGCTCTGGAGACCTGCAGCAAAGAGGCCCTGGCTTCTGACCCTCCTCATCAGCAACCACTACTTGGGGAGGAAGTTTCATGGCTGTTTGGTGAGGAAGGGAAGAGAAGATGGGTAGATAGAGATGATAGGATAGACAGACATAGATGGATGGATGGACAAGGATACTGATAGATGATAGAGAGAGAGATGATAAGAGAGAGAGACAGACAGACAGACAGAGATATGAATAAATAATAATGACTTGTAAAGAATCCAGCCATGTCAGAGAAAATCCACCTGAACTTTAAGAAGATCCTGTCTGCTACCTTCTACCAGAAAGAGTTGACGAAAAAATTGTCCAGGAGTTTGAAGAGTCCTGCAGCTAAGGGCAAAATGCTTTTTCTTTCCAACCCAGAAGATGCTCTGTGGAGGTCTAGCAGCCCCAGTGCCTGTTTCCAAGAGATAATTAGTTGACCAGCAGGAAGGACCTTCTCTGCAACAGGCTGGCTAATTGATAGACTTTGTGGATGAACTTGGAAAAGGCCATTAATCAGGCTTGTTTGGCAGGCTAGCATGTATTTCCCCCTGCATGGGTCATTCGGATTGATTATGGGGGAAATTCACAGAGTTTGACCATTGGACAAGTTGGGTCCTACAACATTCTACATTGCAGCAGTCTCATGCAGTGGTAACCCCCCCCCCCCCCGCAAATCCTTCTGATGTGTTCAAGAGCCCATGGATAGGATGACCAATTGCCCAGGAGCACAAGTGAGAGAAATGACAATTCCCCTGCCCTGGATGAAGCTCTGGAGGCATCTGGTTGACCATGATGGGAGCCTCAGTGGTGGACAGGAGGAGTCTGTCAAAGCAGAGAAAGCAGCAGTGGAGGTTTCAGGGCCTACTTTGTCAGACAGAGGAAGAACTTGAGCAGAAGAGTTCCCTGCCCCTTCCCATCTTTTTTTGAAGCAGAGTGAGATAAATATGCACATTTGCCTCTATGTTGGGGGCTACAAGAAAGATGCTCGAAGATCTTTCTTTGTGGAAGAAAGGGAGAGCTGTGATTTCCCATGAGCTTCTGGTAGGGTGGAAGTCCCATGCGGTCTGGGACCTCTCTAAGGCAGCTTCAATTCTCCCTGATCAGAACTCGGTTGCTAAGTGACAGAAGCCCCTCAAAAGACAGAATTCTAAAATGCAGTTGAAGGAAACCTCACCCATACTGACTTTGGCGTTTCAGTGCGGACTGGAGATGTTTAACTCCCCCACCATTTCAGTCATACTTTAAACAGGTGCAGCGGAAAGCAACCGTCCAGAGAATTTCACTCATGGGATGGATCTAAAATATAACAAATAGCAATAATACTAATAATAATCCCTCTTTTAATCAGCTTGAATGTCACCTGCTGCCAAAGATCAAGGCGGCTTCTTCCTGCATCGGCCAGTTGTGTCTCTTGCGCAGCCCTTCTCACAAGATCTGTTTGGTTGGAGTTCTGGGTGCTCTCTTGTTTGCTTGCAGATGTTTCATTACTCAACTAGGTAACCTCACCACTGCTAGTGACTGTGAAGTTTGCTCCCTGTTGATATACAATAGTTCCCCCTTGCAGTGTTGGTGGGCTGTGCTTTTCATCTTGATAATTTCTTGATTAGGGTATTTTTTTTTCCTTTGCTTGATTGTTTGTCTGGTGTTAATCCCTGCTTATCTGGAGGCTGGCTGATGGAGAGGATGCGTTCTAGTCTTTTGGTTTCTCTCCTAGCTTTTTTGTTGTCTCTTTTGAATGGTATGTAAATGTGATTGATTTCTGTGTGTCTGTTGACGGCTGATTTGACTGAATGCCAAGCTTCCATGAATTTCCTAGCACTTTTTGGGATTTAGCTTGATCTAGCTAGGATTTTCCCAGTTGAAATTATGATTATTAAGCATGTTATATGATTAAGGAGTTCTCATGGTGTCTTCCAACTGGATGTTTTCTGCCCGTCTGTCTTATATAGTGGCTGCTATGGTCCTCACACTGTATGTTGTAGATCAGTGGCTCCCAATCTTTTGGGCACCAGGGGCTGGTTCTGTGGAGGGCGGTTTTTCCACAGACCGGGGGCGGAGGGCGGGGGAAACATGGTTTCACGTGCTGTCTGGATCTCATGCATGCGCAGATTGCTTGTGCAGCCCAGTTGCTGGTAGGCCACGGACCGGTGCCACGGACCAGGGGTTGAGGATCTCTGTTGTAGATGGCTCTTTTTTTTTTCTTGAGCTCCTGGGTCTTTTGGTTTACTTAAGATGTTGTGGAGGGCTTTAATTGGTTTGCGACTATGGTAATACCCTGTGGTCTTTGGCTGTTTCTGAAATGTTTTTGATGTATGGCAGTGTTATCCTTTTCATATCTTCTTCTTCTTTTTTTGCTAGAAGCTCTCCAGAAGAAGAACACCTGGAAAGATGATAAAACATGTTGTTTGAAACAGAGAAGCCCAGCAGCCCACCATTGGTGTGGAAGTTACCGGTGACTGTCGCTGGCAGGCATCCAAAATTATTGCTTCAGAGTCAGGAGTTTGCAGAGTTGGGCATAATACTCACCCGGGGGAGGAGTCAGAGAGTGCCTCCCTATTGTCTTCAGTCGCATTATCGGAGGGGGTTCTTTAAAAACCCACCCTTGAAGGAAGTTCTTTTAATCCCTCCGAGGAGTTGTGGCACGAGAGAATAAGTATCATGAGGAGGCTGTTCAATTTCTGTTCCTTTGCCAAAATTATCTACCACCAGCCTTCGTATTTTAGGAAGCTGGAAGCACTGGAGATGTTGCAAAACGCCCCTTTTATCATTAGAGTGTGAAAACCCTAGTCGGAAATGTCATATAACAAGTTATTTTTCCGTTCTTCTAAGAGGGGTTGGGGGCACAAAAATCTTCAGTTCTGTCACTCTGTTTCACTTCCCATGTGTTTCACTCACTGCAGAGTGGGTTGTGTAGTCCTAGTTTGTTCCACTTCTGCACTGCAAGAGGAAAATGTCAAAACGAAGCTCTTCTTCTTACAAAGGTATATGAGGCATTTATACTCATTTATCAATATGGATGATTTTTTTTCTGTTTCTGCTGTTGCTGTTCCATTTATTTTATTACTATAAACCAGTGATTCTCAATCTTTTCTTCACCACGCACCCCCTTTAAATAACTTTTGTGGCCACAGATTACAGCCGTGCCCCCTCCCCCAAGACTTAACTCAAGATTTAAATCATAATATTCCCTCAAGTCTTTCTGGAACCCTAATCCTAACCTTTTTTTTAAAAAAGGGAAGTTTAAAATGTTGCATATAAGCCGGTTTATTCCCAGGCTATTCTCTTGAGACGAACAGAAGCAGATCAACCCACCAAAGGGTTAAATTATGGCAGGTACAGAAAATAAACACAGGAGACTCATTGCGAAGACAAGAAAAACAAACGCAGCGTATTCTGAACGGATGGGTGGGTGGATGAATGTGTTCCCAGAATCAATGGAAAATGACCTATTTTTGTTAAGTGGTTCCCGACTCGTATTCAGGGGGGAATATTGGGTAAAGGGAGAGGGCAAGTTAATGCAGGCTTCAAATTAAATTCCTCTTTTTAGAAAATTACATGAGAATCCTCATTTTTGTTCGCCCTTTCAATCATGGGGTTGGGGCATTGGAAAACGTCCTGCCTGTGGTCACTCATGGAGAATGGCTTCGTGGCACCACAGGGCCAAAAAATGAGGCTGCAGGGAAGAAGCTTTGCACTCTAGGCCAACGCTTCTAGGTTCTCTGTTTTGTTTTGTTTTGTTTTGTTTCTCAAGTTCAGCTCAAGATGTGCTAAACTAAACGACTGTTTACTGACTGGCAAGCTGGAGAAAGGGGGTGTGTTTGTGAGATGGACCTCAGTCAGGCAGAATCCCACAGAAGGGAGAGCTGAGGTTTCCCAACCACCAGACGCCCAAAATAATGCTGGGCCATTTCCGTGATCCCACCATATTGGCCACATGTCAGCTCTCCTGTGTAGACCAGACCAAGAAATCAACTCCAGAGCAAGACTAAAGCTACTTTTCTTGGCTAGAACAACAGAATCGTGCAAGCCTGATTGTGCTGGAGCTCTTCTCCCTGTGGAGGCCTTATCGTGCTTTCTGAGCTGGGTGGTTTGCTTGCGGACGTTTCATTACCAAACTAGGTTACATCATCAGCGCTAGAAGGGACTGTGTCTAAACAGAGAACAAACGCCTTCTAGCTCCGACGATGGTTGATCAGAGCGATGTACAATATATTCTATTCTCCCCTCCCCAGAACAGGGTTATGTATGTTGGGCTAAAGAGAGCAAATGACCCCAAGTGAGATTCCAAGGGCTGACTTGAACCCAGGTTTCTCCATTTTAGCTCAATCTGTTAACCACTGCAGCAATCTAGCACTGGACCTGCAATTCCCATCGCTGCTGGATAGGAAATCTGTCTCGTCTTCCATAAGACATTCCTTGGATGCCCAGCGTGACATTTTCCACAACCCTTCCCAAAAAGCACCCTCAGTACCCTCTAGGGTACTATGCAGAGCACACCATTGGCCTTTTTTTTCCTTTTAGTGGTAATCTCAGCACTTGGCCATTTCTTCTGGCTATCCTATCCCTCATCTTGGTCAAGTCAGCTGAGAAGGGGGAGGAAGGGGGCACGGGGAGAAAAAATGTTGCAGGACCCTACATATAGATTCAAGGTTGACCCAGCCTTCCCACCTTCCGAGGTGGGTCAAATGAGGACCCAGATTGTTGGGAGCAATACGCCGACTCTGTAAACCTCTTAGAGAGGGCTGGAAAGCACCATGAAGCGGTATATAAGTCTAAGCACTATTGCTATATAGATATCCGTGCCTAGAATGTTTCTCTCCATTTCCCTAAAAACTCCCCCGCAGAGAAACCCATCTCCTTTTACTAAGTAGGTGAATGCAGCCCCACCTTGGTGTACAGAGAGAGAGAGAGAGAGAGAGAGAGATAGAGAGAGAGAGAGAGAGAGAGAGAGAGAGAGAGAGAGAGAGAGAGAGAGAGAGAGAGAGAGAGTCACCTCTCGGAGAAAACGGGTGTCTCTGACTTGGTGGATGCTCTGGGCTCTGCTTAATATTTAAGAGAGAAGGGGAAGAAGATACCGAGTCAGCTCAAACTGCATCACTAATCGGGTAGCTTTTATTTTTCTGTTCTCCTCTTTCCTTCAGCTGGGGGGGGGGGAGGGAGACACCACGCTAGACAGAGAGATAAAAGAGAGGGGCAGATAATGAGCGAAGGCAGCCATAGGTAGCGCTGGCAGCTGCCAGTGAAGCTGGAAGGGGAGGTGGCTGGTGGAGCTGACCTTTGGAAAATGTGGGAAGGGAGTCTTGGGGGAAAGGGGTGATGTTTAATTCAATGCTCTGCTTTTAAATACCAGCACCCCCGCTGGGGAATGGCTGGTATTTTTATAACATTTTCCCATTCCCGATCCCACCTTTCATCTTGAAGGCTCCCCAAAGGCTCGTCAAAGGGGCTGCTTCGGTTTCTTCCAAGCCCACCCTGTCAGGTTGGGGGGCCCAAGCGAAAGGGGCACGGTATGGGGCTAACCATCGGCCCAGGCTGCGAGGCTGACCTACACCCACTGAGAAGGTGTCGTACAGGAGAGGAGCAGCCCAAAACCGTGAGAGGGCCTTCTGGACAGAGCAAACAAGGCCCGGCTTTCCTGAGTTGACAGAGCAATTCCTCAAATCTGGTTGCCCTTCCTCAAGTTCCCGTGAGCTCTGCTCCCTTAAGCTCTGGCTCCAAAGCTCAGTGCTGTTCTTATCACTCTGTCAGCTTAGCCGACCTTTTACAGTAGGCATATTAGTAGCAAACTCATCCCTGTAGGGATTTGAACATCAAGTGGACTCAGCTGCCTACAATCGAACGATGAGCAAGCTTGTGGATTAAGCTGCTGATCTGTTGGGAATCTGTTATCTTCCTCTCGCTTTCTTCTTCGGTACATCCTCCTCGGCTCCATTTATCAGGTTCTCATTTCCAAAAATAAAAATTAAACTCCCCCCTAATGAACTCCATGCATATTAATCATCTCCAGCTGAAGGTTAGCTGAAGAAGTGATTGTGGCCAATTCACCCTTTGATTAGACTGACTTTAAAAATAATAATACCAAACACCAAAGTAGGAGGGGAGGGAGGAACCCGCTCAAAACCCCTTTAGGCTCGGAGGGAGCTGCTGGGCACATTGTAATTCTTTGACCTCCACGGGTCTTTCCTTGTAGCTTCAGCCTGCTGGTTTCTGCATACGCATTTTGCCCTCCCCTGCAAAAAAGCAAGGCCACCGGTGAGAAATTGGTCCTCATTTGTTGTGTGAGAGAGAGAAAGGCTGAGAAAGAAGGGAGATGGCCCATCCCTCTCTCCCTTCCAGGCAACGGCTGTTTTTCTTGCATGGCTCCAGTCTAACATATCCTGCCTTTTACCCAACCACCTAATAAGAATGTCTTGGGAAAATGAAAGGCATAATGAGTCTCTCTTCCGTTGTAAGTCCCTCCTCCAGAAAACGTGAAGCTGTTGAAGAAGGGGAAGGCTCAGAGTTGTCTTCTTGAACAAATCAGAAGGTGCTTTATTTTTAACTCCCTGCCAGACCATAGTACATAGAGAGTCAAGATATCAATAAAGGTTCTCCAAGATTCCTGTTTCTGTCCTGGACAATGTCAACCTGCAGAACCAAAGAGGGGTCTGGTGAACATCAGGTCTTCTTCAGCAATGAAGCCATCAAATTGCACAGAAACAATTACCTAAGTGTCTATGGAAATTTCCAATCATTCAGGTCATGGCTGTTACACAGGTATCTTTTCTCTCCAAGTAGCAATTGGACTTCCTTGATTTTTCTTGAAGACATTTCTCTTCTCATCCAAGAAGCTTCTTCGGTTCTGACTAACTGAACCTTTAACCTTTCCAATTTCCCACCAGTTAGTTAGAACTGAAGAAGCTTCTGGGATGAGAAGTCTTCAAGCAAAATCGAGAAAGTCCAATTGCTGTTTGGAGAAAAAGCACTGGTGGGACAATTACTTGAGTTTTTCAAATTTATATGTCCTCCAGAGGCATTCTCTGGAGATTATGGATGTACCCAATGTAAGAAAGTCACATTCATTTTCAGGAGAGGTCAAATAAATTGCAGCTTTTCTCCTTCGAAATCCCAATTGACTAGAATCATGCTTAGCATTTAGAAGAAGACTTAACCATGCAATCTTCTTTCTGTTCCCTTCCCATCCTCCTCCTCCTCCACTGTCTTGCAGCTTCTGTGGTTATCAAGATGTTTGCCAGCTCCCCTGGGAGCAGCTAAGAGCTCTGTGTTTAGACTAAAAAGGTGTGGAATCAACAGAAGCCATCCATCCCCTTTGCTCACCAAGATGCAAAGGCTTCTCACAGCATCAACCGTGCACCTGCAGGGAATTCTAACGTCTGTTAACTATCTACATCCAAGCTCCACATTTGGAGAGCTTGAGAAATTTTGATGTGTCCTGGGACAAAGGATATGGTGGAGCATACTCCTCCTCCTCTTCTTCTGTGTAGAATAACACTGAATCTTTGCTCAATCCTTGCAATGAGGGAGTCTCCCAAGGAGGAGACTCAGTTTAAGGGAGGGGTGTCCAACCGTGGCAACTTTAAGACCTGTGGATTTAAGGCTGAGGAATTCTGGGAGATGATGCATTAAAGTTGCCAAGGTTGGATACCCCTGGATTAGGCAGACTGAGATGGTCCACTCAGCACTGCCTAGGTTGCCCCTTTCTGTTCCTCCTGGAAGCCGCAGCTGCTCCTTAAGGATAAGATGGCTCATCTTTTGAAGATCTGAGCATCCAAATAGAAATGCCACTTTCTTCCAGAGTCAAAAACAAGTTGTGGGGGCCCGATAGCCCAGCCAAGTGGGAAAGGTCAATAAATGGTGAATAAGTCTCTAACAAAAGACTTATGGGGGGGCAAGCAGTGAGCCCCACAGAGCAAACCCCAGCAGGCCTCCTGTTTGGCTTTTGTGCAAAAGAGCTGGTTGCTATGGAAACTCAGGTAGCATTTTTTTAAGTTGGCAGGTGGTTATTCTCTGGCTTTGTCCCATTTGGAAATAATCAGCAGTTGAAACAATGGCGGCTCTCTTGGTTATCCTGGCTTCGCCGGGGCTCTTTGCTTGAGCTATATACCACAGGCCCCTCCATGCTCTCCCCTGCTGAAGATGGCCTGTGGAAGGGCCAGCAGTACCACCCAGGGCTGGCAAGGAAGCTGCCGGAAAGACGAAAGGGCTTCAGCCAAGGGGGCAAGAAGCAAGGAGTTCCTTGGATGTGGTATGGAGGGTTGGAAAAAGAGGGAGGGATGTCCCTCTAGCACTCCCCCCCTAAGAATGTTTAACCTGCTCCAGATGCTAAAGGTCAGGCAGAGGAAGAAGGGGAGCAGAACAGGGAGAATCCTGTTGAGTAGCCAGCCAAGTCCAAGACAGATCCAGGACCTGTTTTAAGGGTGGCTGAGGAGGAGAGGCAAGGAGAGGAGAAGAAAGGAGAAATAAGAAAAAAAGAAAGGCACGGAGGACGAATGGAAGTCATCTGGGCCCAGCAGAGTGGTTGCTCTTCTCTATTGGCAGAAAGTCATGAAGCACGAAGGGGCAAGAATTAGAGGAGTAAAAACCTGAGGCAAAGGATTGAAGGCATCCCTTGGCACTCAGGAAATGTGAAGTCTGTGAAGCTGTACTTATCTCCCACAAGTGAGTTCTCCAGTGGACCAGGAGTGAATGGAAAGCCAAGCAAATGGGACTCCAGGAGAGCCGAAGATGCCAGCAGCATGAGAGAGAAAGGCAAGCAGCTCCACAGGGCCCTCTGCAGACATTGGGGACATCTGCAAGGCAGGGAGCAGAGCTGGTGAGTTCCAAGATGTTCTGGGGATTAGAACCTTAAAGGTTGAGCACGTGTCCTGCGTGTGAGTTAGCTCAGTTGGCTTAGCTGGGAAATCAAGCTTTATTATTTTGCCTGGTGGGCACGTCCAGGTCCTTGGGGGGCTATTCAAGACACCCTATTTAAACAAATCAGAGTTTATTGGATGAACTTAGTCATAGCCTGTTGGATTCCCATTCAGAACTGACCAGTTTGTCCCATTTCTGGTTGACAAAATGATCACAGCCCCTGTGTAGCCCAAAGGGGTGCCTCAGTCTCTCCCCCATAAAGTACCGCAGTCATGAGAAGCATCAAATGGAAAGGTCAGAAGAGAACCGGGAGGTCATCCAGTCAGATCCCTGCCCACTGCAGGAGTTCCCTATCCAGCATTCTTGAATAACCTGGCCGATGAGCCTCAGTTGAAACAGAAAGGAGAGACGTGGGCAGCTTTGATGAAATTGACACGATACAGTTAAAACTGCAACTGACCAGACCAGTTTTCTCAACCTCACACGTGCATCGAAGTAAAGCTTTGTGAATGTGCTTTATAAAATATAAAGTCAAGCCTCTCGGTCAACGGTCTCTTGTCGTTCCCCAACAATGGCCAAGAGACCAATTCCAGAGCTGTCCATACAGCCTCCTGTGCTTGAACAACGAGGCTTTGTAGCCATCATCACAGCAGTTTCTCTGCTCTGTAAAAGTTCCGGGGAGAACAACTCTCTGCCCGAAATGTGGAGTGGCAGGTTGGTGCAGCTGGGAACCAGCTTCATTAAAAATAAGTACATCCTGTGGCCCTGGGAATACAGGAAATTAACTGCCACGGAAGTGTGTGCGGGAGAATAAAATTGGAGCTGAATCCAATTCAGACTCGGTGAGCTGGGATTTTGTTTCAAAAAAACGGAACACTTTGGCCAAACCCGCCCTTTACTTCACAGTTATTTTTCTTGTGACATTTCAGTCCCACAGTAGTCCCAACACCCCGCAGGCTCTTTTTAATGTTTTTATATCAATCAACCATCGTCGATACTTTCACCCAGGACCCTGCCAGAATCCCATCACTCCAAGTGATCTCGTTTTAAAGGGCAAAGCTCTAAGTGCCCATCCGTTTAACTTTTCTTTCATTCCGGATCCTGAAGATTAGAAACCAAACATTTATGCAAGAGAACTATGTACACAGAGACCTAGACAAACACACAAACGCATTATGGCGGAAAGGCTGGAGATGTCTCCATCCGGCCTCTTTGGAGAAGTTCTCAGCCAGTAGAGAATGCAGCAGAGGAAAGATTGAAGCTGTTTCCCAAAGGTGATTTTTTTTTTTTCCAAAAGGCAACTGAATTTCCTTGGTTTTTTTCCTTTGAAAATGTTCTGCTTCTCATCCAAGAAACTTATTCTCTGCTTCTGAAAAAGCTTTTTGGATGAGAAGCAAAATGTTCTCAAAGAAAAACCCAAGAAAGTCCAGTTGCCTTTTGGAAAAGCACTTTTGGGCCAACCATGACCTGAATGATTGAGAATCTCCATGGACGATTGAAGCTGTTTTGCTAAGTTTGGAAAATGAAAACCACAACAATATTCCTCCTTGTTTACTTGGCTCAGCTTCAGATGTTCTAGCACTTTTTCCGAAATAAGAAAATGTGTAAAACTCAAGTCCTGTTCAGCACAAAAGAGCTTCCAGTCTGTGTTAGAATCCTGTCAAAAGCAGATCAGCTGCCCCAGGACAGCATTCCTCTCTCTTTCTGTCTCTTCTCTCTCTTTCTAGTTCCTCTATTGACTCCATTGATGCCCCAACAGCTTTCCCCTTCGTCCTAAAACTTTCTTATTTGTGCATCAGTAACCCCCAAGGGAAACCCCTAGCATGGACAAGGGGAAAATGCCCCAGCTAATTCCACCCATATCAATGGCAGCTTCCCAGATGCAGCTACCTTGGGAGCTCTCCTGTTTTTGAGCTGAACTGATTATAGCAGCAAAGTTGTTGTGAAGCCAGTTGAAAATGTCAATGGATTAAGGACATTTGCCTGCAACCGGCAGCTACCGAACGCGGATGATACATACTTGAGATAATAGTGCACCCTGGAGTATTATGTTCATCGGGTTAAATGATAAGTCAAGTTAAAGGGGTGGGAGTGGGTGGGTGGATGAGGAGATGAGAGATAAATCCAGAGCTCCAAGGAATCCTTCCTCTCCTACCACAGACCCTGGACACTTGCTAGTGTTGGAAGCTGATTGCTCCCCTCAATGGCAGTCCATGCCCCAGGACTTCCCTCTGTCTGGCTGACCCACAATCTGTTCCAGAGGGAAAGAAGGACATAGATGGAGGTGGTCACATGTATATTAAGTGGTCACATGCTCGCAGTCCCAGTACTCAGGTAACCAGCGTTATTGACCCTACGCATATTAGAGGCACTGGTCTACTCAGTTGCTTGGCAACCATTCATCTGCTTTTGTCAACTCAAGTATCATATTATTTGAAATCAAGTCAGCTGTGATTGTGTGTGAGATGATTGGGAGACTCTAATAATATCTCTTCTCCTGGAGAAAGGGCTGTACCCAGTTGGTAGGGTGCATCTTTCACGTAATGCAGAAGGGTCCAAAGCTCATCCCTGGCCTCCTCAGTTATCAAAATCTCATTCTGAAAATCCCCAAATCTGCTATCAGTGTGGACGATTCTGAGCTAAGAGACCAAGGTTTCATTTCTTGCCTTTGTGAGTCTTCTTCAAATTTGATACCAACTTTGGAGCTTGCAAGACAACAGACGATGGTATAAAAATAGTTCTTCCTGTGTCGAGAATTTCTGAGAAAACCATTACATGTCTAAAAGAATTTATCAAGCAGGAGGTGATGATAAAGCCATCTGTGGGCAACCATGTTTTTGGACAAGACGGCTTTGCTTTCATCCACTTTGTTGAATTAAGAAGCAGTTGCTTTGTTTAACCAAGTCTGCTGAATCACAACAAAAGTTGGGTACAAAGGTCTTGGCCTTCAAAATTAAAGCCCCAGGGTGTTTTTGTAAGAAAAGGGGACAACTATATACGACAGAAGAGCACAAGCAATATCTATTTTTTTCTAAATTATTTCTAAATTTTTCTAAATTATGAGCTGTAGGAACTCAAAGGAGGAGAGTCAACAATGGTCAAAAAGTCCCATCATACAAGGCAGCATAGCAAACAGATTATTCACTCCCAGAAGCCAAGGAATACCATTTTTAATAGCTGCGATGGCTGCCTTGCTTCTAAGTGTCATAATTCCACTGCTAAACATTTAGTAAAAGTAACATACTCAAGACAGAACTGACGCGTTCTGTGAAAACAGAGAACCAGGTTAGACTCCATCTGTCTAGAAATCCATGTATTCTATCAGAATTATTCCATTAATGACTCATTTTTTCATGATTCATATTTTCTAAGAGCAGAAGCATCGGCCCACGAGGTGGTTAATTCACAACAATACATGTGAACATGGACCTCTGACAACCTAAGTCCAGCTCACATGCCACAGAGATGGACAATCTCCCAAGGTCATTCTTCTTAGATTACATAGCCACAGATTTCCTGTGGGAAGGATGGACCAGAATTAGGCAGGAAGCTATGCCTTTCTCAGGGGGAGTGGGCAGCAGTCTGGAAATTCAAATTTGCAGTTTCTTGCATGAGGTGCAATTTCCTGCAGCTCATCTGCAGCCCCCTCTCCCACCCACCGTCACCCCAATCAGGTGTCCTGCTGGCAATGCTTGCCCAAACTGGTTTGCAAGCCTGTTTAATATCAGGAAAGGATGGCCAGCTGTGGAGAGTGGAGGAAAATCAGACGCCACTGAGAGACTTTGATCTGCCCGGTGCATTTTCACAGCTGAAATTAAAGGAGCTGCTTCCCCGAGAAGGAAGGGAAAACAGCAACATGGCAGAATCAATGTGGAAAGTGTGAGCTCCCCAGGGAAGGCCTAGAGTCTTTTAGGAGGGTTGGGTGCTTTTGTCCTCTTCCTGGTATAGCCAGAGGTGCTTTGTGCTCACTCTGCTACAGCTCGGCCTGTGGAACATATTGGCAACTCCTCTCAGCCCCAACCAGCTACTCGTGGGTACTATGAGCCCTTTCCTCTAACGATGACAGAGGGGCAAGGACTAGGTCTTGCAACAAACCAAGATGCCCACCCTGACCTCATTCTTTTGTTGACTTATGAACCTGACCCATAGACCTTGTCCCACCAGAACAAGAAGAAGCCCTGCTGGCTTCTCCCAAGAGTGGTTGAAGGCTCCAAAAGTGGACGGGGTTCTTGGTTTTTTTTGTTTTTAAGGTGAAAATGAAACCTTCCTCTCAGAACAAGACAAATTATTCTGGTTTGGATGACACGCTAAGAAGCCAGGTCTGGGACTGACTGGTCTGCTGGCTACTTGCATTCATGGCAAGAGCCAACCAGGGTGCTTGTCAAGAAGCCATCTGGTGGCTTGTTGGATCAGGGCAACCTGTCTATGAGACCTCAGAAATGTCACCCATTTCATCTTCTCTTCTGAGGCAAACTAGATCATCTTCTTCCTGCCAACACCACCTTCCGCAGAGGACCAACAAACCATCTTTTACCAGGCTTGCCAATGACAGAACTTCTTTTGCACTGCAATTAAACATCCATCATGTTTTCTCCACCTCCCTCAGCCACTCCCCAACCAACACATTCACACCTACCCAAACACGCACCCTGATAAAAGCCAAAAAAAAAACAATTTCTGCTGCTGACTACTCTCCCCTCTGGCTTCAATAGATTTCTTTTCTTCCCCAATAAGTTCAGCAACTCCTTCTTTCATTAGCCAAAGTTGTACAAAAGCACAGGTTTGGGTTTTTTAAAATATGGTTTAAAAAAGGAAGCGCACTCCTATTTAATTAAAAGTATCTGCATCTGCGTAAAATTAATTAATTCTCCCCCCCACCCCAGAGTCCTCTCTTTGTATTAGCTTAAATGAGATTTCTAAATGTGGTCTTCACTTGGGTCTCTCCAGACAACACTTGAGCTGGTTCGCAGGAAAGAAGATTCATTTCACTACAAAATGAAACCCCTCCACTGG
>JANHFL010005591.1:70156-81374 GCA_032468155.1 Oxyrhabdium leporinum
GATAGATAGATAGATAGATAGATAGATAGATAGATAGATAGATAGATAGATAGATAGATAGATAGATGATAGACAGACAGACAGACAGACAGACAGACAGATGTCTATATAGAGATGATGATCATCCCAATTCCCCGAACCTGTTTCTGGCTCTTCTATTTTCCATTTATTACTGGTGGCTCAATGCATATTATAGGATTTGCTTGCTTTTTAAAAAAATATTTCACCTGTTGCCTTGATGTCTTTTATGGATTTTCCTGTTTTTGTATTTCCTTAACACATCATGCAAGTTGGATTTTGAGGCTTTGGTATTAAGACCCTATGGAAAAGCTATAAATAGAACCATTCTTTTCTTTTTCTCCGCCATATAAATGCTTCCTTTTGAATCACTCGCATCATACTGCCATAGAAGAAATGTAGGGTCAAGAAAATGCTTCTGAATAAGTCCATTTTGGCTTGGGCCGATTGTTGTTTAGAAGAGTAAGTCAAATGAAGACCTGCATTTAGCCTATGACAAGGAGGATGACCTGAACTTTGTTTGTAAGTGTCCCCTGCAAAAGAAGATTTGATTTAGGCAGAAGCCTTTGTTGCAAGATCCAATCCGGGTCGGTCACCGGGACCCGAAGTTTACTCTTCCGAGCTTTCAGCCTCGTGTTGAGGCCCTCTTCAGGAAACTCCTTTGTGATCAACTCAGACTGGATCTTGCAACATTATCCTGGGACACGTACATTTGCCTTCATTCGTGAAAAACCTAAGTATTCAATTTCTTGGAAAGGTGAGTTTTAAGACTTAAAAGGTAGTTCTGCAACTAATTTGTGAAACTCTGAGTGATAGTGTGGGGGAAAACGTGATGAGATGAAAAGAGTACACCTTATTTTTAAGAAGGACAGATTTTACAGATCTCCAACTTTCTTCTTTGGGCAGAATGACAGGGAAAGGAAGGACCGGGGTAGGGAAGGTGGGGGTGGGGAAGGTCATGGTGGCCAAAAGGGGATATCATGTAGAAAGTACGAAGTCTACTTGATAAGAGTTTCAAAGGAAAGTTGAAGAAGAGGCTGACTTCCCAGTGAGTTTGGGGTCCTGGAACCCAAGGCTCTCCCCCACCCAGGAGCTGCTGGGATAAACAGAGAGACCAGCCTCCATTTTTTGAAAATGACAGACTCAACAGTTGTGTCAATCCTTAAAGGTAACACGCAGGGATCTCTGAGGTGGAAAACAGGGCGGAAGGTGGTGTGGCCCACCCCAAACCCACTCCTGTTTTCTGCTGTCTCTGAGACACCAGCTAATAAAGCTGAACGCAACATCCTGCAAAGATTTACTCAACCGTAAAAAATGGAGTTCCCCTTAAGGCAATGGAGGGGAGGCGCTCTAGAAGGAAAGACCATGGATCCTGCAATGGCATAAATATCTTAAGGAAAAGAAATCCTCCTTTGGACTTCTCCTAGCCCAACTGTATTTATTTTGCCCGAGTAAAGACTACCCAGATGACAAATGGGAAGTTGGAGGCGCTGAACTCAGGGACTTTCAAATCAATACAGTAATGTTGGAGGATAGGAGGGGATGAGGAGAACCGATGCGTTGTGCGACATCACAGACCAATATCTAGGAGTTGTGACTGAAGCGTCAGAAAACCTATTAGCCTGCTGTCAAGCCCTTTTCTCAATCAATGACGAGTTATCTCAGATCCGTGCTTCAAGGTGGCATCGTCTCCCGATTCCTCTCCGTGACATCTCTAACGTGTGCGCTCAACATGACGGCCCTCCCTGCTTTTGTTCCTTAACATGCCACAAGTCAAAGCAACATTTATCACTAATTGCACAATTACTTTATGCAGCACTAGAGATGAAAGCCTTGACTTTTAGTAGCATTAAGTTTTCAGAAAAGTCAAGGCAGTAATTATCAGAAGCAAAACTATTTATTAATTAAAGTAATACCTCACTCGATGTAGCTGAAGTTCCACGGATCCGAAGACTACAAAATAAAATAATTGTGTAATTAGGGGGAAATTATTCATTCTTTTAGAAGCACTCAACTTACTACTACAAACAATGTACTTTAAATCGAAGTTCACAGGCTTCCAGGAGACCAGAGGCCTGCTAGAATCCCTCCATGTTGTGGGCAGGATGAAAAACGATCACCAAGCGCCAGAAAAGAGTTTAGAGATCCACCCTGAAGGTGGGGGAGGGGCAGATGCCAGACCATGGCCGTTTCCTCACCTTAACATTCTTCCCTGCCGGACCTTAGTTTCCAGCAGCAGAATATTGCTCTTTTTGAAGGTTGTTATGGCTGTGCAATTCTTGGATTTAAAGACAAAATGACACTTCAGAACAGAGGGAGACACATAAGGAATCCTTGCATCCTTCCCTGACTCTGCAGTTGAGATGTGGCTTTGGGTAAGATGCATTTGGCTGAAGGAAAGGCAGAGAAGGGCTGGGGGTGTGTGTGTGTCTGTTTCCAGGGGCTGCAAAGCACCTTTTGCCCCTCGCAGGTGAGGGGCAGCACTGCAGGCTCTCAACTTGATGTTCTCCAGTGCCTCATTCTGGGCCATCCCAATGACAAACCCATTCTTGTGCACTTCAAAAGACAATCGCTCAAGTATCAAGTTGGGTTGGCCTGTAACAAACCCTCCTCAACGCTACGCGTTTTCTGAAGTTCTCTTGCTAAAGTAACCTGCAAAGTATTTTTCTAATTCTCAGTTTTATTTTCTTCTTCTCCATTTCTGCCTTTCACCCTCTGATTAAAGAGCAGAAAGCAGCTCCAGATGGACAACGGGGTATAATTTACAAACTGTTGCACTAGCACATGTGCAGCACACTCATTCACGTGTCCCTGCTAGCAAGCGCCTTGCATAAGCACTCATCCACCCCAAGAAAGTTTTCCTCTCTTGTGAGCTTCTCTCAAAACCAGCCCATTAGACAGCGCTCCACTTCCAAATTTGGGTTTCCATGGAGGCTCCCCAGAGCTCCACAAATTCGGGCGACCAGGGTGCATTGTCACTGCTCTTGCAAGTGCATTCAGTTCCCCCTCCAAACGGTGCAAAGCAGATGGTGTGCTCAGGACAAAATTGCTCGGCGCAAGAGAGTTCACTTGGGGAGACTGATAAAAATGTTGGCCGAGACCCAGAGTTTTGCAATTCTGGCTCAATATGCAGACTGTAATTCATCCTTAGCAAGAACAATTGGCAAAGGGAAAAGAGCACCGTGGCCCAGAAATAGATTGAAAATCTCTATTATGTCCTTCTGTTTTCCCCACGAGATACAAATAGCAGCATTTTTTTCTGGCCGATATTGGATTCTTGCAAGAACGGTTAACGCACCAAAATTCAACTGTGGCCATTATTTCTGTGGCATGGTTTAAGATAGTGGGCTGCCCACATCCCTCATTTGACTAAACAAGCAAGCAAACAAACAAAATGGTCTCCTGCACTTTTGCCACTCCAAACGAGGAGCATTTTTACAGTTTGAAAAGCAGGACAGAAGGAGAAATGGTCATGCTAACTGAGACTCAAAGCCTGTCTAGCTGACCCAGGCCGTGAGGAGCTTAAATGGCATTTTGTACCCAGTGCTTGATCGGATCTCTGACTCCCAGCTGAAGTAGGAATGGCCCTGAAGTTTCCTTGGGACCTGGAACAGGTTGCAGAGGCTTCCCTAGAAACAAGGGGGCCACAGTCGCTGAGCCAACTTAGCTTCAGACTCATGGCTTCAGTTCTGCCCTTGCCACAGCACCAGAAAGGATGTATTTAGTGGATAATGGCAAATCACACCTTTGGCCAAGTTGCTTTGCCTGTTAAAGCCTTCAGATAATGGACATCTTGCATTTAAGCCTCCTCCTCCTCTTTCTCCTCCTCCTCCTCCTCTCATTCTGGATGTAGAATATTTATGGCATGTCCAGAAACACAGACATGGCACCCTAGCTGGTCCATGAGAGCAGAATAGCATGGCAGGATGAATCTGAGGGTTTCAAGTTGTAGCTCTGCGGTGGAAAGCAAAGGAGTGATTTAACCTTGTTGTCTCTGGCAACAGCTCTCTCAATGCACACAGATGTAATATCCCCAAAATGCAGCTGGGTTTTCTCTCTCCCTCTCTCTGTTGTTCCACCCCATGCAGTAGGTGGGAAGCTGTAATGGAATTGTAGCCTCTCTTGGAAGTCATCCAAAGATGCATTGCAGGCAGATTAGGTTACCAAAGATTTCGCAGGTTCTAGCTGGGCAGCCACATCAGGTATTTCTAAGAGGATGTGCCCAGAGTAAGAATAATGGCTCAGCCCGGCCAAAGAACAATGCACCGCATCCAGAACAGACACACAGCGCTTGCAGTTTCTGGAAACCAAAAATAAGCCATGAAATAGCTCTGGAAAACACTGGAAGACAGGAAGTTCTAATCCAGCTGAGTTTCTCAAAAGAGTTAGTGGTTATCTGTTTAATGCTGATGCAGATTTGGACTGGAAATTGTAAAACTTCCAACCTGCTTCCTTTTCTTATAAGAAAACACTCTTTTTGTGCAATGTAATGGCCATTCTTGTAAACTGAACGTATCTCAGTAAACTGTCAGAAATATGTCCAGGATTAGGTTTAGCTGCGGGAGAGGGTAAAAGCAGAGGAAAACTGGAGGCAGGAGCAGCGGGGAACCTCAAACTAGTCTGAGGAGTTTTTATAAAGAGGGCTGTGAGGGTTCAACTAGGAATTTTATGAGCTAAAAGGCAATGAGTAAGAGAATGCTCTGATTACCCTAGACTCACACGGAAAACCCAAATGAATTCTGAGAGGGCTACATCTAGGCAGGGGGAGTTGAACTCGCACGGAGCACGTTTAGACCGGGTGGGTGGCTTAAGAAGCCAGGAAGCAGCCCTGCCAGGCACGGCAGCAATTCTGCGTGCAGCAGGCAGCCAAATCAGGACCAAGGAGAGCTCCAAGGAGCCCTGCCGGCTAAAACCCGGAAGAGAAGCTCCATTCTTCTCTGTGGTGGGCTGAAGCCCCTCTGTGGGCACAGGGAACTGAGGCATTGGCTTGGAATGTGCTCAGGATCTTGATGGAAAGCCTCAGATCATCCCAGAAAAATGACAGTCCAACCTTTGCTAGAAACCAAGCTGCCCAACAGCTTCATACTGTAATTCTCACGCAGAGAAAGTGTCTCCTTATTTCAAATTTGGAATTCTATCAAGTGCCACCTGTTGGGTCTTGCCTGACCACAGGGACCACTCATAATAAATGCCCCCCCCCGAAAATAAAATAAAACTTATTTTTAAAAAAAGAAAAAAAGAATAAATGCCCTGCCTCTCTTCAATGACGGTCTTTCAGGCACGGGAACACTGCTGCAGACTGCTCGCTCAGACTTCTCTTCTTTAGGCTGTAGGCACCCCCTTCCTTTAGCAGCTCTTCCTTGGATCGGGCTCCAAGATCTTTGTCATCATTGCTGCTTTCTTCTATACTCTCCAATTTTTCAGGAGCCTTCTTGGCAACCAAAAATGGACATCATATTCCAGATGCAGTTTGACCAGGGAAACAATGAGTAGAATCACCATTTCCAGAGCACCTTTGATTGTCGTTTTCCTCAGCAGAGCTGACATTTCCCCAACCTGTGACTTTTTGAGGGACAGAACATTCTTCACAAGGCAATCGGTCTTGAGGAGGGAACTGCTGGGGGACCAACTAGCCACTTCTGACATTTTATCTGGCAATACAGCAGAGGATCAAAAGGGAGGGAGGGAGGGAGGGAGGGAGGGGAGCAGAAAACCTTGCACGGTTGCATCAAGAGGAGCCGTCAGTCAAAAAAGCACAGAAAACCCTCATCAGCTTGCAAATGGAAAGGCAGCCCCCAGCAAGCAGGGCCGGGTGGGGCAGCCTTAGCTCCAACTCGTATTTTTGGCATTAATATGGGACAGGCAGAGCAGAGGAGTGATGGACATGCAAATTTATCTGTGTTGCTAAAGTCTGCTTTTTTAGTCTCTCCCCACATCAGCTCTGGAAGATTGAAATATCAATTACAGATCAATTTTCTCCTTAAGTAAACACTAATGCAGGATAAACAGCATTAGGAGATGCAATCGTAGCATTGCTGACTTCAGGACCGACTGCCTGCTGCTCACAGCAAGTTTAAGCTTGGAGATTAATTAACCTGAGGAGATATCACTTAAGGAAGATTTAAGGCGATCAGGTTTGGGAAAATGAAGCAAGCAGGCACATTAAGGAGAAGGCAGCGAGTTTTTAGAAAGGAGCAGCAAACTTTGATTTCTTCTCCTGTGGTTGAGGCTCTTGTTTTCCCGGCTTTAAAGATTAGCTTCAGAAAGAGAGGCATTCTCCTTTCATAGATAAGCCATGGTAGAGCCACAGGCTCTTAAAATAATTCTGGTGCACAATCCAAAGAACTAGGAAAGTGTTTGAAAAAGCTCCACATCAGGACAACCTCTTCTAAAGGAGACATCCAAAGGTTTTGTGGTTTGTTCCCTATTGAGGACCTGAGCTAATAAGGTTGGCCAAACAGCTAAGTTTCCTTATTGGTATGAATGAACATCAGTCAGGGGAGACAAACTAGCAGTTAGCTTTTAGAGAACCCTAAATGATGTTGCTATGTTCTGGTAGATTCCCATCAGCCTGGTTTTTGCTACTTTATTGTCCTATTTGCAAACTCAGGAATCCCTCTTAACCCTTGGAGCTGTAGGAAAGCACAGACTCGGGTTTTGTGGAATAGACCGCAAACGGTCAACTGCTTGGACATCAACCACAGAGGAGGGTTGCCCAAACGAATATTGACTTTCATTGTAGTCAAGTTGACAACGTCACGTATAGGATTGTATCCGGTTGCTCCTTAGAAAGCACTCAGATATTCTGGGGACACAGAAGAGCAACTGAAACCCAAAGCTAAAGATGACCCATTTCAAGAAGACTGGGAATGTTGGAATGGTATTTAACCAAAAGGCAACTCAATTCTATAGGCATTGCCTGGGAAAAAGGGCCAAGCAGTTAATTCTAGATTTTGATCCAATTCAACCCATCATTTATTCAAGAAAAACCTCTTCTGGAACAAATGAGCAAAGGAACAGGAACACACAACTTGGAGCAGGCCCGCAAGTTTAACTCGCTCAAGGAGTTTAGTTTAAGAAGGAAAGAGATTAGCTTTACATAAGGTAGTCCAACCGTTTCTGGCCAAATAAATATATGCCTCTTCCTGCCACCTTTTCTATTACGGCTCAGCCAACAAGAAGAAAGGGACTGTGACAGTATTAGATAGTAGATCAAACCAGATAGCAGATCAAGGGAAAGAATAAAATCCTGAGAGGTAAGTCCAGATCCGCTTCCCCTTCAGCCTGACACTCAAAAAAAACATAATCAGATGAAGCTTCCTTTTGACAAAAGAGCAAGATTTCTCCAGAGGAAGAACTCTCTTCTGTTGAGTACAGTTTTCCTTTTACGGTTTTCATAGGATAATGAATAATGGGGCCATTAGAGGACCCATTTCGCCTTCCTGCCAACACTAATGTCCGGGGAAACGTGATCTGCCAACTCCGATGCCCACCCTGAAGGAATCAGGCTTCCTTTGATCTTCTTTTGAAATCAGACAAGAAACCGAGACTTGTCAGTGAAAAAAATCTCCCCTACTGCTCCACCGGAGAGCATTTCTTCACAAATAATTTAACGGCAAGCTTGAAAATACTACAGGACACCCTCGAGGGAGGAACAATGCGAAAGCCCAGAATTCAAAGGCGTTTCACTACCTATTGGCATGACTGGGCTTTCTTGAATGCCATTGTGGGAGCCCTGAGCAGGCAGACCCACTGGAGGAAAGGTCTTTGGACCACCGTTGGTCAAGATCCTAGACAGACCAAGGAAGCAAAGAGGCCAAACTTTGGCTATTCAGTGCTGTTGGATCAGGGGAGGCCCTCAGCCCGACCTTCTGGCTAAAGGAAGGCCTCAACGGAGGTCCTGGTGTCAGCAGGGCCACCGACGGCCATTTGGAAGCAGTTAGTTCTGAATTCCGAGAGTCGAAGACCCTCTCAGCGCCAGGAAGCGAGTCGCGGAGGACAGAGCCAGGAAGCTCAAGGAGACGGAAGTGAGAAATAAGCAGCGACTCAGGTCGTAACTAGTTTTGTAACATTAATTTGTTTTTATTAAGAAGACAGATACTTTATAGTACTTCTTTCTCTTTGTAAAAATGGTATACATGAACCAATACAAAATGTGAATGGGAAGAGATGGTTATGCGTTTTCTTACACTGTAACATCATCCATGGACACCTTAAACAGAATCGGCCTAAGGGGGCGAAATTAAAACAGGTCAAAGGGCGAGTCAAGAACAAGCTTATTTGGCATTAGCTACGCACCCTTCATTTTCCTCCTCAACTTTCCTTTTTGTTCTCTCTTAAGGAAAAGGAAAAGGGGGAAAAAAATAAAACCACCTCCGAATGACCAAAGCCCCCAAAACAAGTTTGTTCTTTCTCAACTCCTAATTCTTGGAATCTAAGCCTGCACAAATCAATAGCTAACAATACATTTCAAACAGTGCACGGAACACTTGCAGGAACAACCGCCCCCCCCGCCCCCCTCAAAAGAGCCTCCTTCCGGGCGATGGTGGAAGGCCCACCGCCCATCCTTTCCCGGTGGGGGATGCTCCTTGCGGTCTCTTCCAAGGTGTGGGATCCAAAAAGTTTGCAATCTACCTGAGACGGAAACACCAATCAAAACACGTGAACCTGAGACATCTCAACAGTATTAAGTCAAAGTTACATCGGGAACACGGCACTACTGTACACTTTCCAAAACAAAGATGAGCCACTCAGCGCAGAGGATGTGCCAGTTCTGGGATCGGTGGTGGTTAAAAAAAGCCCCCCTCCCTCTTGAAAATCGCTCAGAAGCTGTCCATGGTCTGCCTGCCAGTGTGTCCCCCGACTGGGGTCTCCGGTGGTTCCGAAGGCTGAGAAACGAGATGGCGTGGTACAAAATTGGGTAGGGGGCAGCCAAAGGCCGGGTTTGAGTTCATGGCTTAAGGATGGCAAGGGGGGGGGGGAAAGTTGTCGGGGGAGGGAAGATGGGAAGGTTCTTTTAAAAAGGATGGGTTTCGCGTGCCAAATTCTTCAGCGAAAGGTTAACGTCTAAATGTTTCTGCCAATAATTTAAAAATAAATATTTTCAAAAGCCTTTCTTTTTTAAAAAAAAGATGTTGACGTAAAGAGATGATAGTCTCTCTCTCCCTCCCCCCCTCCCCGCGATAAATCTTTGCAAGTATATAACAGGACAGCCATACAAATCTATCAGTCAATATCCTTTAAGTGCTTCCCTGCAATCCAACGTGGATTCTTCCCGGAGAGGCCCAGTTTTCCTAGGGAAGTTTTTCCTCAACCTTAGCAAGTTTAAGACAAAGGGACTTCAACTCCCAGAATTCCCCAGCCAGCATTGCGTTGCTGGAGAACTCTGGGAATCAAAGTCCACTTGTCTTAAAGTTGCTAAGGTTGAGAAAAACTGCCCTAGATTGATTCTGGAGCTATGAGATCTCCCTGCTGCCTCCCTCCTTGCCCTGGGCTCTCCAAGAGGGAGGTGCCCCCATTTCCAGCCTTGGGGAAAGGAAGAAAGCTTCGCTGCTCTCTTAGAGCTTCAGGTTTCCAACACCCACCAGGAAAACGTAGTATTGGTTATCTCATCGCTACGACTGCCACCGCACAAAGATTGATAAATTATTGGTAGCCGGAGGTTAAGCCTAGGGAAGGGAACCAAGACTCCATTTGGAAGCTGTAGTCAGGGAAAAGGGAAAAGAAAATAATCTTTCTCTCTCTCTCTCTCTCTCTTTCTCTCTGTCTTGCACACCCACTGATCCTGAAAAAATTTGGATCAGGTAAATGAAAAGTTTCTGCGCCAGCCGCTGCGCTGACTTCCTGGGGACCGAGGCGCAGGGGCTGTCCAGCCGGAGAGCAAGGCTCGCCTCTCTTCCATTCCCCCTGCCTGTTGTCCGACAATCACAGCCCGAAGGCCTGGCAGGCTTCACCCAGCCTCCGCCTTGGTGATTTCGGGGTGCCCCATATGGGTCACAGGCAGAGTCTGCAGGCCGAGATCACACCGTGACCTCTGTCGCCAAGCGCAAAAGGGAAGAAGGGATAAAACGAGGCCGAAAGAATACGCAGAAGGAAAACAGGGAGGAAAATTTTTTAAAAAGCAAAAGGGGACAAGTTGGCCGATTCACAGAGTTTTCTGTCTCCAGCAAATTACAGCGATGTTGGGCCAAATTGGGAGCCACCGACGGGACCTTTGGGAACCAAAATAATCGGAACCAAACTCAACCTTTCCTCCCCCTCGTACGACTCGGCTTGGCCTGTTGTCCCCGAAGGATCTGGCCCCCGTTCACGGCAACCGTTTCGGGGAAGATCTTGGCCAAGGTATCTGCAGGCCGATGACGCCCGTCTAGACACTCCGGAGCGCGGAAAAGCACGGAAGGAAAGGAGGTTTGGCTCTCTAGGCACACACTTTGCTTGCAGGTGCTCAAGTCAGCACACTTCTGGCTCTCGGTGAGAAGCAGAACCAGCCCAGGTGCTCGTCTTTGCTGCACTGGAAACTGAGGCAGCGGCTGCCCCTTCTCCTACAAAGCCTATTGGTCCAAGCTCTCACAACAAGGGATTATGACGGATGATGGATACACTCAGTTTCAAACAATGAAATCTAAGGTGTGCTGGTTCTCCTTTGATGACACGGTTTCAAACAACAACAACAAAATAGAACCCAGAATCTCAAACAAAAAACAAAAAAAGGAGGAGAAGAAGAAGAAGAAGAAGAAATAGTAGAAGAGAAAACTAACAAAACCAAACGAGAGATTTTAAAAAAAACACACCACAATTACCAACCAGCCCAAATCTCTTCTTAAGGGATTCCAGCAGACAATTCCAAGAAAGGCTAGGAAGGGGAAAAGAATTGTATGAAACTGCAGGTTCTCTCCCTCCCTCCTCCCCTCCCTCCAATGAAATAAAAAATAAAACAAGGCACAGAATTTTCTGTAAATGATGGAACTGAACTAAATCCAAGCTGAACCTGGCCAGAGAATTAACAACCCAATGATACAGAAGTGTCACACAGCAGAGTGTACTTTACAAAGAACACTTTTTTTTTACGTTGGGACTCCTCAACTCCCACACATTTTGCCAGCCATAAATTTAGAAAATAAAAAGAAGGAAAGAAAGAAAGAAAGAAAGAAAGAAAGAAAGAAAGAAAGAAAGAACGAAAGAATGAAAGAAAGAAAGAAAG
>JANHFL010005592.1:0-21630 GCA_032468155.1 Oxyrhabdium leporinum
TTATTATTATTATTATTATTATTATTATTATTATTATTATTATTATTATTATTATTATTATTATTATTATTATAAATAGAAAGAGCAACATATTCAATATCCATATAGACTGTGTTGTCTGGTTACAATTCCTTTGAACAATACTCAGCATCATAATAGTGATGATATTTTCTAACAATAATTTTATAGATCCAGTGCTTTTCCTTCATAATATTAATACATATTAGTGTATTAATAGTGAGACTTGGACTGTATACAGGAGGCATGCTAGGCAACTGAACCACTTCCACACAACCTGCCTCCGCAGACTTCTGAAGGATCCGGTGGCAGGAGAAGGTGCCAGACATAGAAGTCCTCTGCAGAGCAGGCCTGCCATTAGTTCACACCTTGCTGATGAAAGCCCAGACACGCTGGGCAGGCCATGTTACAAGGATGCCAGACCATCGCATCCCTAAACAGCTCCTCTATGGTGAATTATCTCAAGGAAAGCGATCACATGGGGTACAAAGGAAGCAATACAAAGACACATTGAAAGCCTCCTTCAAGTCCCTGGACATCAACACCACCTCCTGGGAAACCCTGGTACAAGATTGATTGACATGGCGCATGTTGATCCACCAAGGCTGCCAGACATTTGAAGACAAAAGAATAACTACAGAAGTGAGCACTCCACAAAGCCAGAGCTGCAAATGCTGCAACAATGGTGCCCACACGTCTGCCCGAAATGTGGCGGAACATTCCATGCCCATATAGGCCTTACCAGCCACCTGCGGACACACTGTGGACAGCCCACAACCCGTTAGATGTCAATGTTCTCTTCGATCACGATGGACGAACATCATCCCATATTAATTATTAATGCTAATTGGAATTAATAATAGCTTACAATAATCAACCATAATGATAACATTAATATTTCTCTTGTAAGTTTAAAAGTTCTAACTTCTGTTTCTCTTATTTAACCATCAATTGAACAAATTTCATTATCTCAAAATATTCAGTGTCTTCCTTTTCTTTAATTTCAAGTCTACTCATTTCTGCACATTCTAAGATTTTTAAAATTATCTTCTCTTCTGTAGGGATCTCCTCGCCCTTCCAATGTCGCGCAAACACGATTCTGGCCGCTGTTAACACATGTACTATTAAATACATGTTCCCTTTACTGTATTTTTCTGTTATAATGCCCAACAGAAATATTTCCGGTTTTAGATCTATATGTTCCTTTGTCATTTTTTCTACCCAGGTGTGTATTTTTGTCCATTTTTTTTTGCTTTTGGACATCCAGCACATGTGGTAGTACGAACCCGGGATTTGGTTACACTTCCAACACTTGCAGCACATATCTTTAAACATCTTGGCTAATCTTGCTGGAGGGAAGTGCCATCTATAAAACATTTTGTATAAATGTTCTTTATATGCAGCGGACATTGTTAGTTTATAGTTTCTGACCCACAACTTTTGCCATTTATCCAATTCTATAAAGTGCCCAGTTTTTGGCCCACGCTATCATAGTTTTCTTTACTTGCTGTTCTTCCAATCTAATACTCAATAAATAATTATAGAATTTTTTAACTAGTTTCTCTCCCGGTTCTATTAAAATTTGATCCAGTTCTGTTGGTTTTTTATGAAACTCATATATTTTATCATCTTTTTGATATCTAGATTATATTTGTACATATGGCCACCATGTTAAGTCTATCCCTTGTCTATTCAATTCCTGCTTGTACCCAATTCTTGACAGCAGTATGTTTCAGAACATTCAATCTGCTGTTACCAGTTTCACCAGTCCTCAAAAAACTTGGCGTAGGTACTCATTGTCTTTCAAATATTCCTGTCCATGTATATCTTCCATTTCAAAATGGAAGACACAGAATAGATCTGAGTTTTATTCTTATCTAGTTTATCTGGCAGAATATTTTTTAAAACCCAAGCTGCAGGATAGCATTTATCAAAGGAAGAAAATCTACTCTTGTCAATACAATTCTGGCAGTTGTTAAGTATATCCCAAGCATTTATAAAACAGCTGTGATTAGATATTGCTCAGTATAATACCAAACAAAAACTGTGAAACAAGAATCTCTCTATTAGCATAGTAGCCAGTAAGGGCCATCCGTATCCTAGGCTTTTCACCAGCAGCAATATCTTGTGAATGAAATGAGAACTGGCATAATAAGAATAAGAATCAACTACCACTGTTAAGTTCATTTCCATTGGTCAAAATATATTGCTACTAGAAAATCTATCACAAGAACAGTTAATGAACAGGAATATGTAATGACAGAAGTGGCCTTTGCCCATAAACTCACTCTAAAGTAAAGAAGAATATAGTATAAACAGTTTTAGAGATTTGTCTCAGATTAAAAGTAGTTCTACAGATTTGAAATGTCAGTGAGACTGGACCAAACCCAATACTCATTTCGTTGGAATAGAGTGGACAGGAACAGTCAAGGTTAATCTTTAGATTGATTTATTTGGTAAAATGAAAGGGCATAGGAAATGCATACTAAAGAAACAAAATAAAGAGGTAGCCCAAAACTGAAGAGTTAATATCATGTACATTAAGACAACAGTAGTCCTCCTTCCCAAATGAATAATTACTTGTCATCATTATGGACAATTAATGGTTTTGACATTAAATAAATTAGGGTATTCATATAACTCTGGAGCTTCCACCCAAATCTGAAATGTAGAACGAAGGGCTATCATTGCCCATGTATAAGACTTAATCAAAATTCCTACCCTGTATCCAGTGGGATAGTATCCCACTCTCTCGTCAAATTTTTAGGAAATACTCTTTTCCAACCTACAGGAAAAGGTATTCCCACAATTATTGCCACCTCTCTTGCTAGAAGCAAGATTTCATAAAGTTCCTATGCATTATCCATTTTATCCACTTCCTCAGGAAGCAAATGGCAAACCTTACTTAAATGAATATTATTGAATGGTAGTTGGTATAATTGTCTTCAAATTGGCTTAAAGCTTACTATGAATCTGATTTTTCTAGTGAAACTTTTATATATTCCAAAAAACTAGTGAACCTGCTATTACACTATTTAAACAGGCAATGCAACAATAAATTTTTTGTTAAAGTTGAAATCAAGAGTTAGATTCTAGTTTTTATATCCCATTAAGTTTTCAGTTCAGTCTCCTTCAGAAAGTTTACTTCAAAATGAGAGTATAATATATTCTGGATATTTTAGTCTTTCCTCCCCCCAAAACACCAAAACTGAAGTCAGTATTAATCTACAAGGTAACAAATATCACTAGGATTAAAAAAAAACCACAATGTTCTTAGAAGAATAGTAATAATATAATTAGCAGCCTAATAAAATTAATTACATGCAAAATTATCAAATGCTTTTTGCCCCAAAGAAGCTGTAAATACTGGGCTAAGCAAAAATTCCAATAAAAATCTGGGCTCCTACCATGCTCAAAACTGCAAATAAGAATAGGGTTACCCTAAGAGGTAGCTTTACATAAAACTTTTTGCCCTTCAGATCATTATTGAACTTTCTATGATTGTCCATCCAGGACTTATAGTAACTACTTCTAGAGAGCATCAGGGAGAAGGCAACTGCTTTATTACAAAACAAAACAAAACAAAAAGCAAGCACTCCTAGCTATGAAATAAATTCTTATCAATCCTGGATTCAGTTCTAGTAGCAAAGACACTAAGTTGAAAAGAAACAAGAGTTTGCATAAATGGATTTCACAGTAATTACCCCACAGCCAATATTTTGGACATTAAAATGATTAAATGGAAGTATGGCATACCCTTAAGGGTGTTTTTCTTGGCTTCATACACTGCTTAAATTACAAAGTCAGTATGGCATGCCCAAGATCCGGTGGCAAATTGGTTCTTTGAATGATATGTTGATCCTGATCACATGCTGCCATTAAAATCAAGCTTGACAAAATTTACCTGAAGCTATGGAACTGGTTGAATTGAGCTCAGAAGAGTCCAATGTATTTTTATGGCTACCTGCAATAACTGAAAAACAAAATGCATCTTTATCCTCTCCTTTAACCTGAATTTAAATAATGTCATAAATAAACCATAAGCTTATGATACTCATAGTAGTAACAGTAAATTATGGTCTGAAGTATTCGTAAATTAAACTTTAACTGCAGACTTATTTTAAAATCTTGGCATAAACGTGGCCAAGAACATAATTCAGTTATTGGATCAGACACAAAATAGCTACTACTAAAACAGTAATCCGTGCTTTTCATGGCGGCTTTCTAAAACCTGCCATTTTCCAGGTATATTGGCAGGGCTGCTACAGGTTTGCGCATTATGCACGGTTCGGCCAAATCCCACTCCGGCCTTAACAGTGCTTTAACCCATATTTGGTAAATTTTATTCCCTATTCAATTACAGCAATGCTCTGGATATCTTTTCTCATTTCATCTCTCTCAATTCTTCCATAAACCATGAAGAGTGACAGGATCCATGAGAGATGAAAAGGGGCCTAAGCACAATCTGATTGAAAAGCTCAGCTATTCCCCTATTTCAAACAGTGACTAAGGCTTCAGATGAACTGTCTAGCAGGAATAGCCCTCAACTCCTTCTGAGACATGTCTGAGATCATTAGACACAAAAGGAGGACCGATTTAATAGGTCCTGTCTCCCTATAGTGGAGGGTGGCACCAGAGAAACCCTTGGTAATCACAGTGTGATCTAAGCATGACAAGGCAGGCACCAATAGCTCCCTCAAGTTCAGATCAAATTAACACTGCTTCAACAGAAACAAACCTGGTGTGTGATCACTGTCCCAGGATGGGCTCCAGATGAACTGGGATAGGTGGGTGCCATGGAAACTATGAATTCCTGAGCTGCCTCAGACCCATTCCCAGAGAGGGAAGTCTCTTGGCAGCCAATACAGTCTCTCTAGTGCAACCACTGACAAACCCCCACCAAAGTGGGGGAAGGGAAAGGAGAGAAATGTCTTCAAAAAAGAGTGCTGTACAAAGAGGCTGTCTCCATAGCCAAAGAGGCTGTCTCCATGTCTGCAGGTGTGGCAAATCCAGCAGGTGAACCAGACACAACCAGCAAAGCAAACACAGTCCATCCTCTGGGAACATAGCCTAAACAGATCCGAAATCAAATCCAGCTTCAATCCAGGTATGTGCCGACCCAGACATTGTCTAACATTCAGTAAAGCATATAACTAGAATACTAATATGCAGCGAGTCGGGGCGTAGCTCCTATTTTCTCTGCCATTTTTACCCACCTATTAAATATTTTGTTGTAGTTCAAAGTACAGATCACAACTAATGCAGCTTAGATTTAAAAAAAACTGCTGCAGATTTTAAATAATTCTTATGCTAAGATCATATTAGGCAATATTTTGAAATGTGAGAAATTAGAAGTCAGAACTGAAGTTTCAGTGAAGTTTGAAGTGATGAGTGTAATTGGGATACACCATTAAAACAACCATGAGTATATTATAAGGATGTGTAAAACAATATGAATTCAAATTATTTCAGATGCAAATGGTTCTTCAGAGGATTCTGAGCAAAATAGATCACATACTGAAGTTTCCTCCAACCTCAGGAGAAAACAGGACATTTCATTCCATACCATGTTGACTGTTCTGACATTCAGTAATTGGCTTGTTTGTATTTTTTAAGTCCTCATAGGCTTTGAGGTAGAATTAATCAATAAAACAGCAGGCACAGATTTTATACTTGCTGCCACTGGCTGGAACTGGCTGAGGAGAAGAAGGATGGTGGTGCTAGGGAGATTCCATTAAGCACATGTTCAGAGACTAAAAACAGTTTTGAACTTAATAAAAAGGCTGCTGCCTGTTTGGTATGTGAATTTACTGCTCTTTTTATATATTCATTTGTTTGCTTGTTGAGTCTTGCAGGCCGGTTGCCAAATAAAACAGTGTTGTGCTTTTGATTTAATATATATTCTTGTAATGTTATTGAGTTTTCTTTGCAAGCAAAGTATACTATGCATTGATGTGCATTAAGATATTTCAAGCCAATAACCAGAAAACCACATTTTTGCTGTTGGTCTGCTATTCATTGGCTATTCTACCAAAGTGAATAAACTTGGCACTACGTTCCCCCCCCCCCCAGAAGAGTTCTATGGCATTTGTGCAGGCAGACCAATCTATAATAAATTCTTTTAGTTGTTTGTGAGGGGAATTTGTTAAAACATATATATTTTAAATTTTACTTGGTTGATATTTTTGGTAAGTTAAATAACAGAAGGCATTTAACATGGGAGACACTGGAGCTTGAGGTTCAAATACAAAGGTGGAAGGGTAATTGTGAATTCCTATTATTCCCTATAGTAGAATACATATGATGTTTTTGCTTTGCTCTTATGGAACAAAATACTTGTTTCATTTTATGTCCACTCTTACTGATTGACTGAAACCCCAAAATGTAGAACGTCAGGAACCAGTTCTTTTCCTGACACCCAATTCTTATAGAATTCATGAATTGACACTTTTTTACTACCACGATACTCAAGAAGCTCAGGCTTGTCTTACTCCTGAGAACTGTCAACAGTACACTAGCCCTGCTATATAAAACAAGATAATTTTGCAGCTTCCAACTAGATCCAATACTGTAGAGTGACAGTTTGTCATGAAGCACTGAGGGCTGTGGCAGTATGGTTTTGAGCACAAATGTCACTTTTTAAACGGTTCTGTCTTGGCAAGCAGAAGCTTAAAATGTGTCATACCATCCCAAACTCTCACTCTCAGTAGGATACTAAAGCTAAGTTAATCCTGTCATAATATGGCAAATTTGCAACCTGTTGGTATGTTTCAATCTAATTATTGCATATGAATCTGCTACACAGCAAAAACTACATCAAATGAAACAAGATATACAGTAATGAATTAACAAGAAATATGGTGATGGTCATTTTTATATTAAATTGTTTTTATTGCATTTATTATGCAATTGTAAATCTGGATGATTTATTTTTAAAAAATGAAGCCCGTGTAATTCTTGTTTTTCCTAAATATACTTGGAAGTTTACTACTGGGAGTTGAGTAGCGTATAAATTTAATAAATAGTAATTATTATAATTATAAAATATGGAAAGTCCTTCATAATACGTAAATGTTGGGCTGCACTGTTAGGACTGTGTATCGCTCATCAACAAATTGAATTGTCTGGTCTGATTGACTTGCTTGTCATCTGAGAATAACTTTTATTCATAATGCTCAAGCTATTAATAAATATTTTATTGTTCCTATATTTTTAGTTTAATTTTGTTTCAGGATATGTAATTTTCTGTCTAATATCTTTCTCACTGAAACCATTTAGATTTATTTTATTGTTATATTATGATTTGAGGTTTTATTCTGGAATTTATCTTAACTGCTGAATTGTAGATATAACGAAAAGAAATAATGGCATGAATAGATTCTTAAAGCATTAACACTCTTAAATATTTTCACCTACAGATTGTGTTAAAAAGTCTGCTACTCAGATATCAGGGTACAGTATGATAATTACACTAAAATACCAAATTCTAATGAAAGGAAAATACCACAGAACAACATTATATGAGATTATGCAAAAACCTTTTTTTGAGATAATCAGTAGGCAAGCACAATGCCCCCCTATCCATTCAACTTTTGGAAATTTTGGAAAATTTTGGAAAATTAAGCAGACAATCTACTTAGAAAGTTCACTGTCATATTGTTATGGTGGTTTTCATTTGAACTGAATAATAATACCAACTAAATATTTCTTTTCAGACAATTTTACAGATATATACTTTAAGAATGAATATTTAAACTTAGTTTAAATCTTTTTCATGCCAATTAGTTCTGTATGTTTTTCATACAAATTGTTCTACTGCATAGATAATTATTTCTCTTCTGAAAGAATATTCAAGAGAAAACTATTAGCTTAATAACATACTATTTTGTTCATTTGCTTTCTTGGGAGGCACCATTGGAGCAACAATCTTCATAATATTGAGTAAAAATGATTCTATTAAACTTTTATTTTAATATTTCTCTAGTTCAAAATTTCAGAATTACTTGATTTTTTTTTAAAAAAAGAAACCGTCTTGGAAATGATAGTGGTAAACTATAAATTGGAAAGATAAGTTTAAAACTTAAAAGTATAAAAATTTCATTTTTAAGCTATAATAGACATTTAAAAAAACTATCTACTGAAACTTATTATTTTAGCTTTTATAAAGAGTACCTCTTTTTAATAAAAACTTAAAATAACTGCCTTTTATCTTGATATAATATAGAACATGATTCATTTTAGAATAGTACTTTTATTTTTAACTAATGGGATCTAATGACCTTGGCTGTTTTTGTAAGCAACATATATCCTGGTTTTGATCACCTTGGATATAGAGCTGGCCTGCAGAATAAAATATAGAATATATATTTTTCTATTATGAAACATGGTATTTCTATTTCAATTACCATGATATTTGCCAATTTTTAATGTCAGAATATCTCATCATTGTAATATATACAAGGGATAGAGTATTGGGCAGGGGGGAGGGGAGGTAAACTATCTTGAGAACAGTTCCCAAAAAAACTGGTATGTATTGTAATTAAAATGGCATTATCCCAACAAATCTGTGAAAATAAAATACTATGTACATAGTTCATTGTGCCTAAATGCTAAAACTAGAACACTTGTGTTAGCTAACCAAATTTAGTCTTTGTCTTTAATAATGTTTGAGTACCAAAAAGGTGTACACTTCAGAACATATACCAGAGCAAATATTAGGATGATTTATGACTTAATGTTCTGTAAAGGAAAAAAATATTTTCATGGTATAGTTTTGTAACCTTGAAGAAGTGCGTTTTACTGGCACTATACCCTCCAAGTCAAAGATACTCTCCCCACTTTAGGAAGAGAAGGTACAAAAATGAAACTATGCTGCATTGAAATGATGAAGTCAAGTTTCACATGGAACAGGTTGCTTCAGTACCAACAGTGCATTTTATGTCTTAAAAAAATAGATATCAAACTCAGAAACATTACAGGATTTAATTACATAACTATAAGCCTTTATGATACAATAAATATTTCAAAATAATATAGTTATTATAATTGACTGGACACTAAAAGAAAATGAAAAGTTCAATTGATGTTATTTATGTCTTAGGTGTCCTTTTTCCTTTCCAGTACAGATAATTCTCCACTTACAACCATTCATTTAGTGACCATTCAAAGTTACAACGGCACAAAAAAAGTGACTTTTGACTTCTATAAGATACAATTTCAATGAGTATTTGTAGTAGAAAATTATAGCTAAGAAAAAACAAAGGCTGAATGCAAAAAAATAAAATTCTATTAAATACAGTAAAGTTATTCTGGTGTAAATATGCCTGGGATTCCATATAAATTCATCATAAATGTGCTTATCAAAGTCAGTACATATGAATATGGACTTTGGGAGGCATTATATTCAGATTATGCATCTTTTTTAGACTGAGAGATCATCTGAAACAGTTACTCCTGGATAAGTAAAAAAAGAGAAATGCACCCACCCAATTTAGAGATTTAAAATCTTCCTCACAGTTAATCAAAGTTATCTTTTCAGTTCCAGTCCATTTTTTAAACCATTTCAAAGTGTTGATTGTTCTGCTATACTTAACCTATCAGGAAAATCAGCCATTTTTCTTTCCTTTCAGTATGTCCACCATGATTGGACAGCCGTTTAAGAATGGTATCTCGATCTGGTACCAATCTTGTTTTCTCTTTAGGTGAACAACAGCAAAAAATATACAGATTGCACTTTTTGCACTTTTAAAGTTTCATTTATTTTCAAAAAATATTTTTGAATGTTTAGATTCAGTATTTTTCTGGCACAGCAATGAGTTTTGCTTTCTTTCCTGTGTTTAAGTAGTTGCATGCTCTTTTGAGATATACAGCCCAAAATCATAACTCACATGAATAAAGGGGTGAGGATTTAACCATTTATATTTGCCATTTGTACATTCGTTGCTTTTGATGTCATGGTTTCTATCTTATTTACTGCTATTTTATCTTAAAATTAAAATGTTCAATATCTTAATATTTATTTTTAGTTGTCAGAGAACTGTATATTAAGAGCTACTATGCATAACTAGCCAATACATTATGTATTTATATTTACTATCTATTGAAAATATGCCAACAAAGTCTGGACCCATATTATTAGGCAATAAAAGTGAGACCTCAGACAGTATTCCTGTTTTGCAGGATATTGTCCTGTTTCCATAATATAAGCATAAATTAGGGTCACGCAGAATGTGGCTATAAAGCAGATTTTCATATCTTAACATCTTTCAACATCTAGTATTCCTTTGACTATTGATACAGATTTTGAGATGAAATGTGATATGCAGGGTTACAAGTTTTTTGTCACATCCATATTGTATCCATTATTACCATTATTATTGTAAACAAAAATGCATTTTCAATTCAACAAAAGGCTGAATTTAAGACCTTAACTGTCTGAAGCATCTGTAAGGATTTTTGTGTCTGAATTAACATGATTTATTTTTGAAAAGAAATGAAAAGATGATCAAAAATTTAAATTCAAAAGGTCTTTTGAAAAAGAAAAAAAATACAATCACAGTATGCAAAAACCTTTGATAATCAACTATTTTTAAAATACAGAAATGCAACTTGCTAATAAGCCCAATATTTTAAAAACATCTGATTAAAACAAAAATAGATTATGTTAATGACCTTTTATTTCCAGGCATTACCTAGCTATATAAAAGTTCTACAGAACTTTTACAATAACTATTACTTATGTCATAATGAATTACAAAGTCTAGACTAATTGAGTTTGATTCATCTGACTGGAAGAGGAGCTTTTTGTAAGGGCAAACTGAATGATCCGATAAACTAACAAAATAGGGTGTATTTTACCTTAACCTTCACCTCTTTTTAAGATATTTTCAAATAAAAAAGCTGACATGTTTTTTAGAATTCTTCATTAATGTGAAGATATTTTCCAATCTTTCTGACAAGTTTTATTTTAATGTGATGCAGTAATTAGTTATGAAAGCCAAGTCAACTGGAAACATGCCAAATACAATAGTTTTCTAAATTTAATGTATGTGTAGTCTACACTGTTTACTTACTTAGGTTGCTTGTTTCCATCCCTTGCCAGAGCCTCTGTGTGGTTAATAATATCAATATAAAATAGCATATTATTCGGAAATAATAAAAACCAAAGCACAAAAGTCATGCACCCATGAAGGCTCAGGAGGGATAAGGATAACAAATCTCTGCTTGGAATGAAGAAAGAATGAATGGGGGCAGCTACTGAAAATTTGCAAAATATCTTACACTGAATTTTCAACAAAGATTAATGTATCTACTATTAGGGAAGAAGGTAGCTTTTGCTTTTAAACAATGAGCACTGTTTACTTTCCCCAACGGAACAGCTCTTCCCTTATAAATAAAATGGAAGAGCTAATCCAAATGTCAGTACCATACTGATTACATCATATTACTAAACATGCCCCTGCTCTTGATGATGGTTACTTCTAGATAGGAAACATCTAAAAACTTTTATTTCCAACAGAAAATATCGTCCCAACAGGATAAATAAGTCTTATTATGTATAATTTTGCTCTGCTGTGGGCCAACAGCTGTGTGTTTTTTATTCACTTAATTTTGAACACGTTGAAACAACCAATCCTATTTTTTCCAAGTTTTCAAATTATTCAAATTCTTCTCCTCTCATTATATTTCTAAGAAAGCTTTTCTGACTCCTTTGTTTACTAAATACAGCCCAATTTTTCTACTTTATCCCATATATCCAACTTTTTTTGTAAATTTTGCCTGGTCTGTCCAATCTAAACCTTAACTACCAAAGAATGGATAATAGAAAAGCAGATTACCCACAGTAAGCATTCACAAGGCATCTTTTCATTCTATCCATATATAAACAATGGGTATAAACAATTGCTTTGGAGAATCTTGGTGACATTAAACATTTAACTGTGGTTTGTAGCTACAAAAGGCCCAGTTCTAGGAATCACTTCTGATTCTACAAGGAATCAAGGCAGTATTTCTGTATTCAGCAGATACCCAGAAAAACCAAGCATAGCTGACAATGCCAACATGCTGAAATCTCATCATGAATTTTAAGGGATATCAAGAAGAGAAGAAACTAATTAAAGTTGAAATATCCTGAATATAATCTTTATCTGTTGACTCAGCTCAAGAGATTAAATCCCTATATACTTGGTTATATGAGAGAAAGTGAGAGATTAGTGATCCCTTCCCAGCTGTTAAGGAGCAATACCTGAATACAGATTTCTTATGGGAGACCATAAGAGAACACAAACATGTGATTGGAATGATGTCAGTTCCCAAAAGACATCAATTCAAACTTATACAGAAAGAAAGACATCTCCATACTTCTATATACACCAGAGAGAATATAACAGCATGATACCTTTATTAGTGCCCAAAGCAGAAGAATAATGGACTATAGTAGTTCATCCCAGCAAGGAAATTAGAAGCGTTGTGGATATGTAATATTTCTAACCTGTTAAATTAACATACCCTTTCTATGAATTCAGCATCTCCATTCTGTATCTATAAAGAACTGCCATCAGTTGAGCCAAGGTCTTATATAATTATATAACCTGCAAGCCATTTTGTTAATAGTTCAAACATATTAATTATTCTGCTTTGCAATAATTCATATCATAATTTATATTATATTTAATTACTCTTCTTTTATAGCCATTCATTTTGGTTATGTTTTATAGTTTTGGTTGTTGAGTTGTGAGCTTCTCAAAGTTATGTTTTAAGATGGGCAGCCATACAAATAATTTAAATTAGAGAAATAAATACTATTGTTTCTCATGAAATTGGACAGAAAATTGAGTGAGGTGCCATAAGGTTTAGCCTTCATCCTTATCATCACCAACATTATAATTTGAAGATAGAAAAAAAATATATCAAAATTTCAGATAAAACAAAATTGCAAAATTGTATAGCTAATTTGTAGAAGTCAGAAATAATATTCAGCACAAACTTGACTATTCAGAGACATGGGCAGAAAATAACAGAATGGCATTCAATTTTATTCTTAGCGAATAAAAATAAACTGTAGAGATATATAGAAATGGAAATATCTAATTTTGCAAAAGTGATTGTGGAAAACTCTAGAAAAATCTAGGCTCTAGAGGGGCTGGATGGGAGGGGAGATGCTTTGAGGGAAATGAAACTTCACTGTATCTCTCCAAGGTGGACTTTAAGGACAATTGTCTGGAATGAAACCTATGACTGAAGTGAACATTTTAAAAACATCTTGTTTGAATTTGATTGGATATGGCGGCACAGTGATGGGAGGCAACTAAGGGAAGGAAAAGTTAGACTTGGAGATTTTGACGCACAACTTTTGGTTTTAGTTTTGGGTATGCATTACTGTAATTCACTTGACTTCTAGTAAACCATAACTTTCTCAGTAAACGGAGTTAAGAATTCTAAGTTCTTACTTAGAGGTTCAAGCTGAGGCAGTTCTGACAAAATACCATATTTTGGGGACTATAAGATGCTCTGAACTATAAGACGCACCTAGCTTTTTGGGAGGAAAACAAGGGGGAAAAAATCTGCTCTACCTCCCAGTAATTTGCCTGGTCAGCACAGGATGTGCATCCCACAAGATGCTTAGAGGCCAAAAACAGGGTGAGCGGAGGCCAAAAATGGGGCATGCGGAGGCGGCGATCCCTGCAGACTGGAATAGTTGATCGTCGGTATTCTGGGAGGCAGTCTAACCAACAATCAGCTGCTCATGTTAAATCAGGCTGTGGTAAAGCTGACCAGGCTGTTTGCTGTTTGCTGCAACGAGGCAAATTGCTGAGAAGCAGAAGCCGAATGGTGGGGGCCAGCAGGAGGGCGGGCTTCGGCAACATTTGCTGTATAAGACATACAGACACTTCCACCCACTTTTGGCGGGGGGAGTGTGTCTTATACACCGAAAAATATGGTAGTATCTGAATAATTGGAGAGGAGTAAACAAATGGTATAATGTGTTATTGAAAAAGGGTATATAATAATTACTTCAATTCTCTACTGATCACCAACTAAACATTTAACAGAAAGTCATACAGAAGGAGGTTAAGTCCTGTCCTATTATTAGGCCAATGGACAGGCCACAAAACAGTGAATTAAGTTACTGAAAACAGATTCCAATTCAAAGTTAGTTAAAGATCCCTGGAATCAATTACCCAGAAAAATCATGTTACTTGGCGCTTAATGGCACAAATAGCTCCATTTACCTATATCATTCTATGAACCAAAAGGAACAAAGAGAAGGAGAGGTAGCAGCAGCATATTTGGGCTGGTGTATTTTCTTTCTTTTATTCTTTCTAGACTCTAGGCTCACTTTTCTTCCCCCAAAATCAACATAATACAATGGCACACTCCCTGTATTGCCCCTACACTAAAAAATTGCATTTGGTTGAAGATAAAGAAGACAATTCCTATTATACCAATCTTCCATTTTATTATTTCACTGTTCCCCAATTCTGTGAAAATTTGCACAATGATTGAGGATAAGGAAGGGAGGAGTCATTTTTTCAGCAGAACTCAGAATTCTAAATTCAAATCATATTTTCCAATCCACTGATATCTATGGAGATTCTCAGTCATCCAGGTCATGGTTGTCCCAAAGGTGCCTTTTCAAGAGGCAACTGGACTTGGTTTTGTTTTTCTTTGAAGAGGCTTAACTTCTCATCCAAGAAGCTTATTCAGCTTTTCCCACAATCCAGTCAGAGCTGAAGAAACTTCTTGGATGAGAAGCAAAACATCTTCAAAGAAAAACAAGGAATTCCAGTTGCCTCTTGAAAAAGCACCTTTGGGATAATCCAATGATAAAGGAAAAATATCAGTATTTACACATAACTTTTTAAGCTAGCACAAATCAACATATATTGCTTTACAGTCCTCTTTAAGCTGTTTACAGAGTCAGCATATTGCCCTCAACAATCTAGGTCCTTATTTTACCCACCTCGGAAGGATGGAATGCTGCGTCAAACTTAAGCCTGGTGAGATTTGAACTGCCAAATTGCAGGCAGACGGCAGTCAGCAGAAGTGGTCTGTAATACTGCGCTCTAACCACTGTGCCACCGAGTTAGTTATTCTTAACATTTTTTTTTCCGCAACCCAAAGTTAGCTTATTTCCATAGCATATAAAATTCAACAACACCATGTCTATTAGTGGGGAGGGACTGAAAAACTTTAGAAGAAGAAACAGTCAAGAAGCAGGGATGAAGGCAAAGTTGCTAGATTTTTTTTTAAAAAAAGACAAAAAGGAGTAGGCAGTTATGACAGTTGTCACTCCATCCAGTCCTATATTCCAAAATGTCATTTTTATCAAATGAACTGTCACCATAGCTGCAAAACCAGCAACTTTAAAAAATGCCTTGACCATCAGATTTGTCATTTAATCATCAGAAGTGGGCATATGTTCCAAATCAACAATGAAACAAATGAACAACGAAAGCGGTAATCATTCCCACATTTAAGGAAATTATATTTGTTGACCAACTCCAGCATGACAGCCATATTCCATGGTTCAATACCCACTACAGGCTGGTCACTTGAGGGCAGAAATAAATGTGAAATAAAACACATCCACATTAAGCAAATTCTACTACTAAAGGAAAAAGATGAATTGTAAGTAGGTTAAAATTTCTCAACGTGGAGATCAGGAAAAGAAAAACTGACTCAACACAGAGAAAAAATATCTAAAAGAAAGAGAAAAGCCTTGTTAAATAGCCCTAACAAGTGAGCTAATGAGCAAAGTCTGAAAGTCTGCACAATTTAACTTTACAACATTCTGTCTGTACTTCTTTAAAAGTGTAATGTTTTATGGAAAATGTTGGAGTTTAGGAGCTTATAGGGTTTGGTGGAATAGTTGCAACAGTCTTCCAAAGAATTAGCCAAGACAGAGAAATGTACTGTAGAGAAGGAAATATCCGCATACCATTTTATACACCCCCCCCCAATAAAGAACCGTATTTCTCCAAGTATCAGAACATTATATCAATCCAAAATATATCAAGTTGTCATTCATGTTTAAAATCCATGATTCTCCAATATGGAGATCACCAGAAAATAAACATCATAGAAAAACAAATAACTAAAAGAGAGAGAGAAAGAGAAAAAAACAGTGTTTAAAAGATTTGACAAGTGAGCTAATGAGCAAATTTTCTAGGATGTGGGGAAAACAGCTCTTTGCATTGACTAATATTTTGTACCTAAGTTTGCAACAAAAGGTAAGAAATGATATAATTTAATCTCAATCATATCAGTATATACTCCAGCTGCAATCACAAATCTCTCTTTGCCTTTTCTTTTTAGCCTTCACAGGATGTTCTCCCACAGGAACAATATCTATCTAAAATCCATGTTCTGTACTGCCCAAACTCACTCCATGATCACTAGAAATGAGCATAGCGCTTCCAAAAACCAATTGTTTTCCAGACATGAAAACAGAATGGCAAAGCAAATTATACATAATATTTTCTTATTGAAATGGACAAAATTTCACACAACAGTTTCTCATGTTATTTGACAAGCTCAAATCAGAACAAACTAAGAAAAAAGGCAACTAGGCATAACACAATAAAAGATATTACCTTCACAATGTATTATTGCTGCCAATTATATCATTTCAGCTTAATTTCAAAAGCACAATCATGCTCAACTGTAAGTTTTTTTAAATTTCAAACTGTATTACATTAAGACAATAACTCACCTTCCAGCTATAATATTGGTCTCTCTTATTGCAAAAATACATTTCATAAATGCTTCATTGACAAGTCAAGCTAATTCAGGTTAATTTTATTGTATTTTGGTGCTATTTCACATTTGTGTGCAATTACCTCTATAATTTTATTGCTACACCAGAAAATAATCATACCAATTATTTGAAAAAGAAAGCATATAAATTCTAAGTCACAGTTGCTGGCATTTTTGATAAAATAGCAGCTTTATCTCTGAAAGTGGCAGGGACATCAGATAAATCATGCATCAGTCAAGTGCAGCTGACCCCCAAGTGCATTGCACAATATCAGAAGTGCTTCAAAAGAAACTTTCCTGGATCATCCATCATCCTCCATAATACTAAAATAGCTACACCTGAAAAGTCAGAACTAGAAGATAATAGTAATAATAATCCATCTGAGCAGTATGTGTAATCCTATTAACAATACTTCCCTTTAACTAAACTGAGCTATGACACACTTAAATCAGCGCGTAAGCAAATAAGACTATTTCCATTGCCATTGTTAAAACAGATTCAGACAATTGTTTTGCAATAATTGTAAAATTGCCATCTATATAACATATACAAAATCTTATGCTAAAATAAATTGTATATTCATATGATATCTGCTAATCTTAAAGAGATTGGTCAAGTATCTCCAAAGAAGATTGCTGTTGACATTAGGAATTGTAAATGATATGCAGGTGCCTATAAATCCTAACATTCATAATACACAGAAACAAGGAAAGCTGAGTTTGAAATTGGGCTTCTGTAGAACTAACACAAGAGCTAAGAGACTGGGCAGGAATTGACACCATATTCTTAACATCCAAAATACAGCACAGTATAATAATTTATATATTAATTGAACTTTTTATCATTCAGACTAGTACAGCAAACTTACCTCATTTAAGAGTGAAATAAAATGTTTTTTTTAAAAAACTAAAAGTAAAACCAGGGAGAGGAACAGAATTTAAATGAAGAATTTTTAGATCCTCTACATCAGGGATGTCAAACTCATGGCCCGCGGGCTGGATGCGTCATGCACTGGCTGCGGTTTAGCGAAGGGGGAAAAAAGTTGCGATATGTCACATGACAACAATGTGATGCAGCAAGTTTGACACCCCTGCTCTACATGTTATACAACTTCCCAACGCATTTTAATAGGAAAAGTTAGGATATATAAAATCACAATATAACTTTTTATGCTCATTAACTATGAAAAAATGTTCATTATTACCACCAAATTAAGTGTGAGTTTGTACTGAGCCTGCATTTTGAAGCTGTGTATCCTCTCCACTATAGGAAAGCATATAACGACAGCCATATTAATCAGGTTAAATTGTGGAAAACAGTCTATTCGCAATTATAGCTTCCACAAATTAAAAGGAAGAAGACTTATTTATTGTCCTATGGCACTTTGGCGGCCTCCTTAAAATGGTATTTTCCCTTGCCCAAGAATGCTAGAGCTGGGACAAAATTCAGGAGTGATCCTATTTTCAATAGATTCTACAAGCCATTACTGATTGGCAGGAATAGTGTAAACCAGATAACTCTAATTTTACATGAATATTTTATATTATCCTGCATATAAAACAATATATAAAAAATTGTGTGTGCCTTCACTTCTAAAAGTGAAACATAAAGGAGAAATTTAAGTAGATTTTATAACTTTCCATGGATTTAAGTAATTGAGGAATATATGAATAGGCATTTAGACAACATTACAATTCATTAAGATTATCATGTAAAGAGTCAAAAATATTAAAATAAATTGTAAGGAAAAATGTTATAATTTTTAATCATTTTTCTATGGTCTTCTTCTTTTGAAGTGTGGAATTGGAGAAGGCATACCCTAAATCACACCAATCTGTAGAAACTGTCAAATAAATTAAAAAGCAGAAAGTCCCACATCCGCTGGATTTAACTATGTGATTTGTAAGTACGAGTTGCACTGAATTAACACACATTCTGAAAGCTCTTACCATCAGAAAGAGACAGATGAGGGAGGGAAAGAAAAGAATATTTTTCAAATAATATATTCATACCTTATGATTTTTCTAACATATTCTTCATTTAAATGGGACATCAGCTACCAATGCTGCTGTTTGATAAACAATTGTTAAAATATAGTGCTCTATAGAATTTTTACATCCATAAAATACACAGAGTATCAAACACTACACATGGATTCACAATATCAATGTGAAGACAAAACTTTAGGTTTTATTTCTTTTGCTTTTAAGAAGATTAATCTAGTCACAGGACAGAAAAGGCTCAGTTAACTCTAAAAAGTACAGCAATGTTCAATTAGGTTATGCTCTGTGGAAGATAAATATGTGATGCAGAAAGGTCTACTGCTGCCTGTTACCAACCATGACAGAGTTACTGAGATTTACAATGCAGCATCAATCTTGTCGACTGGATTTTTAACACTGACTGCTGGACACTGGGGAAGGATGCCAACATTGTTATGTGAATTCTTCTCCAACATTATTACTTTGTGCGTGGACTTAAATGCACTATTTTTCTCCCACCACCCTTACAGCAACTTACTTGTTTATGCAGTTCTGAAGCCATGTCAAATGCCTAAGAGAAAAGAAAAAAATGAAACTCATTAGGAAAAAAAACACCACAAAAGCATTCATTTATAAGCAGCTATGTACAAAAATGGCATGGTTCCATAGTATGTCTTTTTATCATACACAAACTCATGAAAAGCTGGTTTCACATTTTACAGCCTGACCCAAAAAATGGGTTTTTTTTTCTATTGAGCAAACAGGAATTTTGAAGTTCAGCAGGTCATTTATCATCTGTAATGAGTCATAATCAACAAATGGCTATATGAAGCTTTCTCTCATCGCTTGTCTTGTGAAATAAAAATATACAGGAAAGAACAGCAACTTAAGATCCTTTCAAAAACCTGTAAAAATAGTGCATTCCAGCTATTAAACTATATATATTTGAAGGCACCTGTTTAATACGTCTCTGTTTCCATTATTTGTAATCAGGCTAATTTCTCCCACTCAAGGGCAGAATGATTTAGATTGGTTTACCAATCAGCTTTCTACATCCGGGTCTACATCCAAGTTATCATTTGGAACTCAGCTCCATTTATTTCAGCAAAACCTATTTTAAAGTAACTTGTTTTTGTTTTTTATGGTGGTTTAAAACACTGATAGAAAATGACAAACAAGCTCAATACTAAAGAACTTATCTGAAGTCACCTGTCTCTCTAAAACTTTTTATCATGCCTTACCAGTTTGTAGTTACAACAACTTAAGTTACAATGAAAAATGTAGATTAGCTTCATTTTGTTTGCTGGAGGCCTTTTCTTTGCTAATTCAGACACGTATGCACAGGGAATATTCTCAGATCTTAATTAGAGGGGTGGGGAATGTTGAATTTTTAACAAATGGACTTCTCCCAAGTGTTTTAGTTAACCGTGTGTTAAAAATAAAGAGCTGTGAACAGCCTGAACAGAAATTATATCCCCTTTCAATCATGTTAACCCAATTTAGTACAGGTAATGTGACCAGCCAAGACCTAGATTTCTAAAATAAAATGGAGTAGTATATTATTTTTAAAACTGAGATTATCTATTGTTTATAGACATTTAATTAAGCTCGCTATCTACAAAAAATTTTTTGCAAAAATAAACTCACAACATTCATTTTGTTATAATCACAAATTTTAAATTTTGCTACCAATAAGTACTGATTAATTTACTGACTAAACTTTATTTTTATCAACCATCATAACTTCTGATCCTTTAAAGCAAGGGTGTCAAACTGGCAGCCCATTGGCTGGATGCGTCATGCACAGGCCACGCCCACCCCAGCTCACAAAACATCATGTGACAGCAACGTGACACACTTGCTTAAAGTTTCGTTTTAAGGTAATTGTAACTAATTGTTTATTTTAATGCACTAATTTACCAGTGATATTATGTAGGTGAAACTACAGTCTGACTTTTGAAATAAAACATGCACAATCTCAAAATCTAGATTAAAAAATCATGCTATGATTTTTCAACTCAACAGGTTGATCAAGTTTTCTTTTCTGATCATGACTTCATTTTTATATCTCTACCATTTTTATATCTCTACAAAACATATGATAGATAAAAAATAGAAATTTCAGAAATCAAGCAGACTTAAAGTAGGCAGCTTTGCCTTCCAATTTTTCTATTGGTTTTCAAAGGAAAACGACATTTTGAATTTCACCAAGACTACTCTCCAGTTGAGAGAATGGATGCAGGTATGTTTAGAACAATGGAAAACTACTTAAAGCAAATAAGAAAAAAAATTCAAATACATGGGAAAGCATTTTCAACTATTTTATCATTAATATTTCTTTTAAGATACATTAGCAGTTTTATACGCCATGAAATGTTTATATTCTGGTTTTCTAAACTTTTATGAAAATAGCTATGGCAAACATTATGAAATATCACTATACATTTTCTATATCTTCAAACATGAAACTTAAATGTTTTATATTGGCTGACATAAAACATTCAAATTATTACCCTTCTCTCCAGTGGTGAAATCTAATTTTTTTTACTACCGGTTCTGTGGGTTTGGCTTGGTGGGCATGGCTTGGTGGTCATGTGACTGGATGAGCGTGACTGGGTGGACGTGGCCAACTTGATGTCACTCACATCAAGGGGTGCCTCTCTTCGCCTCAAAGTCCTCAACAAGATACAATTTCCCTGTCTATTTATTTACTACTAGTGAACATCCAAAATACACTATTTAATCCTATGTATATATGCCATATGTGTACATATGTATTACATAGTATAGTGTGTGTATAGGCACACAAAAAGATACATTATCTACTATATATACTGTATGTGTATGTACACACACACACACACACACACA
>JANHFL010005592.1:21730-38304 GCA_032468155.1 Oxyrhabdium leporinum
TGTATAGGCACACAAAAAGATACATTATCTACTATATATACTGTATGTGTATGTACACACACACACACACACACACACAGCTATTCTAAAACTATACACATTCAACCTCACTTATTGCATTTGGAAAAACACACCAAGAGTCCACTTTCTGTCACACATTTAACTATAACTTCTGTACATTAGAACATTACACATGCTTTCAGATTTACTTTCCTATCCTGCACATGACCGTTAGACCCAGATGTCATGGATTGACTAAAATGTGGCAAAACTCACTTAACAATGCTTTTGCTTAGCAACCAACATTTTGGGCTCAATTGTGGTCATAAATGAAGGACTATCGCTGCCTTCCTCTGCACGGCAGCCTTGTCCTAGTAAACTCCTTCCCTTTTCTGGCAATTTTCCTCTGTTAGAGGCACCAAAGTAATCCAGACGATATAAGGACTCCTGCTGGAGCAGGGGGTTGGACTAGATGGCCTCCAAGTTCCCTTCTAACCCTGTTATTCTACGATTCCGTACAGATCTCCTGCTGGAGCAGGGAGTTAGACTAGAAGATGACCTCCAAGATCCCTTCCAGCCCTAGATTGCTGTGCTGTTTCAAAGAGTCTTCTGAAACCAAGGTTTGTGGTCCATCCTTCCTCTCCTTTTTCTCTCCCTCCCTCCATGTATCTTATATATCTATCCATCCATTCAACTATATCTCTTTCTCCTCCCTCCCTCCTTCTTTCCCTTCCATCCCTTTCTTTCTTGTCTATCCCTCCTTCCTTTCTCTCCCTCGATTTCTTTCTTTTCTTTCATCTCTCCTTTCTTTCTTTCTTTCTTTCTTTCTCTCCATCTTTCTCTTTCTATCCCTTCCCTCCCTCCTTCTAAAGCTAGGAGACCCACCTGAAACAAAAACTCCTTTGTATGAAACCAGCCATTACTATCCAGCTTATTCAACCCAAGACACACACTCACACACATTCTTCGCTTCCAACCAAATCTGCAGCAGCAGAGGAGGGCCCGGGTTGCACGTGGCAGCCAGGAAGGAAGTCGCAGCAACAAAAGCTGAGATGTTTGCAGTGGACGTAAAAACTTATTTAAGCTGCATCCCACATGCCCTGTTTCAGGCCTAGTAGACCTCCCTGCAGCCCCAGGAGAGTCAAAATGCCTGGGCACGGGGACCGCCGGGAAGGCAGGCAAGTATGGCTGGCCCGTGGGGGAGGTAGCTGGGGAGAAGCGAAGGAAGACTCACCAGGCAGGGATCAGCTGGGCAGCGTGGTCAAGTGAGGGAACCAGAAAGCAGCAGCAGCAGCTATGCCGCAGGCGTGACTCTAAGCAAGCGAGGTGCGAAAAGGAGTGAGTGGAGCGGGGCCAGCCAATGGTGGCATTTGCCGGTTCACCAAACTGCGCAAAATCGCTCCGAACTGGCTAGATTTCACCTCTGCTTCTCTCCATTCAGAGAACAGTATGTGAATTTCAACTGAAAAATTTGTATACAGGATAATTATAAAAGATTTTCCCCACTTCACACCTTGAAAAAGCAGCAGAAAGATAATTTGTTCCCCTTTTTCGCTAATACAATATAGAAAGTATGAATGAGTTCACGGTGTTATGAAAAATGTAGACTTAGTTCTCACAAAGTTATTGGGCTGTAATAATGAAGCTCACAGAACAAAATGTTTTCTATAATATTTAAAGGAGAAGCCAAAATTCCCTAACAGACCATATATGATACCAAATTAAACATACTTAAAAATATAAAGATTACAACACACAAAAGACATACATATCAAGATCTACATAAGACCTTGCAGAGCCATTCTCACTTAAAATAGGTAATATTACCTAGGCAGAGTCTAACCTAATGTAAGGCAGCTTGCTATAACACAATTTTTCCTGAACAGAAAATTAGATATGAGGAACTACCATGGGATTATGGAATGAAGAATCTTGAAAGAAACAACAAGAACCCTGAACAAGGCACTAAAAACTACAATATTTTTGTCTGAGATCCTACTCATCTATGAAAATCTTCCACTTTATATATACAGGACATAAGGATCATTATGGGAATGTTGAAAACAAAAAAAAATATTTAGAATATTGTCAGTATCATGCAATACAAAGTCATAATCTGTCTTTAGCCATTTCATTGGTTTAAAGGCCACGGACACTTTAACAACTGACATTGCTAGTCCTGGCTCCAAAAATTGTGCTGTTATTTGGCTGAGTCCAAGTACATTCTCTGCTAGTAAATCAAAAGCAGAGGTTGGAATATGTTCCAAAGCAAGCTGCTGCTTCTCTTGCACATTTAGATTTTAGACGTGCCTTAGCTTGCCACTCAGAGAAGATCCCAGCGTGACAGAAAAAGTATAACTGAAACTAGAATCCATTCTCAATATCTAAAGAGATATTCAAAGAAGCATTTTAAACAATGCAATGACAACACACTTAAAATGGGTCATTTTAAATATTCAATTGTTTCTTTTAAATAATTTTTAATTTAAAAATAAATATATTTTAATGATTTTTACAATAGCACAAATGTATGTGCATTTCTGCAGAGATTACTTTTTGCATCAAATTACACTTCCAGACTTTGAAATATGATGAGATACAGTGAATATTACATGTATTACTATAAAAAGCTAAAAAAACCCTTCCACCTTCCAACTAATACACACTTCTTTTGAAAACTTTCAAGGAGGATTCACTGCTTCCCTATTTCCAATCCTAATATATTTGTAAATACCTTTCACTTGCATTCACTTCTCAAAATTTTAATATTCCCCTACTTGATGTCCTTTCATTTAAAAAAAAGACATTAGGAAACGTACAAAATATTTAGAAAAAAACAGTTTACTATGTGTCACTAAAAAGGGAAGAATCATATTACAAAGACAGCATCTCTTCGATTTAAATTTTAAAAAAAAATCTTAACCACGCAAAAAATAACTGTGTGGCTTCATTAAAAAGCGACCATTCCATGGTTAACAGGGTTTAAAAAAATACAATAAATGCACAAAAATTCTATTTCTGCTCAAGACTGGGAAGTCCTAATACATACAAGCCTGTCTCAATTTAATATTCAAATAAAAGCTATTATTATATCAATCCAGACTATGAATAAAATTTCATATGAAAACATTTAAAGTACATTAGATTTTTGGTCAAGATGAAAAAACCAAGCAATCTATTCTAATTGGGTTCCCATGGTAACTGTACAATTGGGTTTTTCAATGTAACATCCCAAAGGCCCAATGCGCACTTGTAAAATATACTTCAAACAGCCTGAATTGTTTTTACATTGCAGCACTCCCAGGAAGATCAATTACTGTTCATCCCCACCCTAACTATTAGTGGCACACATTGTTAACACTATTGGCCATATTAACATATGTCATGTAAGAACCACCACATCTAACCATAATTATTTAAAAACTAATCTGCATACTTTTAGACCTTCAAACACGTTTTATATAAAGCCAATACCAGATGTCATGCTTACCAAATGTAGGAAATCAAACTCAAATATATGCCAAGCAATTTAACTTTTTATATTGATTTCAAGCATAGAATCAATCCTTAATAATTACATTATAAGATGACCCTCAAGGTTAATCATATTCTTAAAGGCTCTCACTATGGAATTATCAACAACCACTAAACGGAGATAACTGAAAAGAATTCAAATCCATCTTTTAAATATTAATGGTACAATATAAAACAAAGTATACTCAGTAACAGAGGACTGTTTTATGTGCAATAATTATAGCAGCAATCTTTGTCTCCTTCCTATTCATGAACACTTCACTCAATTAGTTCCAATTTCAAGCAATAGTTTAGGCAACAATCCATAAACCATCTGTATTTGTACTCTTTCTACCTTTCCTCCACTGGATGCAATTTACAAAGTGCTGTATCTACCAAGTTGCTACTTATAGTTTTGGTTTTCTTTTACACTACAGTAATGTAGTTATATTATCTAGGCAAAGTGTTTTACTTAGTTAAATACATTGGAAAGGTCTTCTTCTTGTGCCATATCGGTCATCGGATGTTGACGATCATGTTGGCGATCCTATTTTTATCAACAGCCGCACGAAAAAGTGCTGTTGAGTTTTGTCCAAACTAGTCCCTTAGATTTTGAAGTCATGATGTTCTTCTTCTGCCTTGACTTCCTTTGCCTTAATTATTAAGTAATTAAGGATTAAGTGAAGTATGCTGTATTTTTCTGGGTGTCACATCAGATGTCCAAAATATTCTAACTTTCGCTGGAAAGATCTTAACACTGCTCTAATAGAGAAAATCCAGGTAACTGGGCTAGTAAAGACTTTAAGTTTGCATAGCAGTTTGATGCCCATGAAGATGGTGATAGCCATTAGATTCAACTTTTCCAGCAATTATTTCTGCAGATAATCCCATCAGTAACAATGCTATTTTCACAGAAATGGGTTACACAGTTGTCAAAATCCACTTCACAATTCCCTTTTTATTTGTAATTTCCCTGAACAGTAATGATTGTATTCAAAAACACCAGCCTGCAATAGTATTGTGTAGAAATGCTGAAGCATCTAAATGTTTTCAGTACTTAAAATAATTATTTCATTGCTTGCACTTTACAATGATTGATCTAAATAACCATAAGACAATTTAAATATCATTATAACATCAATTGATCAGTCAGCAACTTGCAGTGTTACAAGGCAATGTTACTCTCTCTTATTGACTAACAAGACAAGGTTGCAGGAACACAGCTTGCACACTCATTGAACAATTAGCATGTCTTCTGTCAGCAATGTTTTACTTTCCTAACATAGTCGAATAATATACAATCTAGTTATTTTGGTTTATAGTTCCATCAGACCTAGTCAGGATAGCCAATGAAAAGGTATTATAAAAGTTGTAGCTCAAAACATCGGGGAGGCACTGATTTACCTGGTATTCTGATTTAAATGAATTGAATTCTGAAATATTAATCCATAATTTTCACAAAAAAGGCAGGAAGGAGCAGAATGTGTTACTCTGTAACTTGGATCTGACACACACACACACACACACACACACACACACACATATATATATATATATATATACATATATATATATTTCAATTCACAGCAAAATACATCTTATGTAATTCAAGTGGGCCTTCTCTATTGCAGCACTGCCCTCTGGAACAGCATCATGTCAAGGATCTGGCTTACCATGATGTTTAAATGGTCTTGGGTAGGCACATCATGGACTTCTGTTAATACTCCCAATTAAATCTCTCTTTCTCTCCTTCTGATTCTGCATGTTAGTTTGAATATTGTTCTGGACATGAATCATTCTTTTGGTTATATAATTTATTGCTGTTTTAAAAGTTGCATAAATCTCCAGATATTTATGCCTTACAACAGGGGTCCCCAACCACCCGCCCACAGCCCACTACTAGGCCTTGAGCTATTCAGAACTGGGCCTGGGAAGTGGCGGGCAAACGTGTACATCCCCATTTGGGCAAGCAGCGGGAGCGCATGTGCACATGCTCCATTTGCATGAGTGATGAGCATGTGTGCCCACTGCTTGAACAAATGGAGCTTCTGCACACTTCCCCTTTGCTCACACAGAACTATTCCCTCTTCCCCCTGCTGGTCTGCAAGACCAGAAAGGTTGGGAAACTCTATCTTGGAAATATGAAAAATAAAGAAAAAAAGTAAAGGAAAATAAAGAAATCTTGGGAAATTGGGAAATGTTAAAAATGTTGAGAAACCACAGATCTAACCTAGAGAAAAGGCAGATATAGTATGCAAACTTTATTTCTTTTACAGAATAAAAGCAAGTAACATCAATAAGATCTGTGGGATACAAAATACACCTTGGATTCACAGATATTTAATTCTGGATCATTTTCCTCAATAAATAATGAATAAGTATAATTATTTTGATTCATTTCTTTAATTGTAGTCCCGTTATCTAGTTTTAGGCCTCGTGATCACATTTCAGGTTACATTTGCAGAAATATTGAAGGTTCACAAACTTTTAAGCACCACATCAACAGATGTTGTTAATCTAATAATGCAGTTGTTCTGAATGCATTAGGGGTTCTAACCATATAAGAAGTGGGACAGCTATTATTGATCTCATATGCTCACATCCTGTGCCAGATAGCTTCACTTCCTGTCACTACCTTTTCCACACAGATTCAGTGCCAAACAGTACAACTGAATCAAATATTGTTAGACCAGGCAAAAATATTATATAAATACTTACCAGATATTTTCTGCTTACAAGACCAGGAAGGATCCGTCACATTTCTGTTGATTCAAAAAGGAAATAAGACAAGTCCTAGAATGTGTATTTTGGATCTTAACTTCTTGCTTGCAGTGCAGAACTATGCTGTTATTCCCAAATACAGGGCCATGGTTCTAACAGGTTCTGTGAAATCTGACAGAAAATTCACATATATACCAGTGGACTTGATATAAATACTGAGCCCCTTGGGAAGGTAGAGGCAGGTAGCATAGAATAGGTAGAAAGCCAAAAGTATAATTGTTCCCCCTCAAAATTATGAGTGATTGGTGAGAGTGGGAGAAACAGTACATTCGATTAAATCAGAACAGATTTTTTAAAAAGTATTTCACAATGCATGAATATAGAATGCTCTAACCTAAACCTGACTATAGCCCCAGCCTAAATTATATGGGAAGAAGTAAACTCATATTATGTTAGCCAAAACAATGGTTGAAACCATGAGTTTCAGATTTGCAGGGCCCTTCCTAAAACATTCATGCTGTGTTTCAGCTTGTGGGGGTTCTTTCTCTTCAGGGAGCATAAAACCAAAAGCAAAAAGTACGTAAAAATGAAGCTATCTTTCCAATATGCACTTCAAAAATTAGACCAACTGTCTTACATTACCGATAGCTTTCTTTTTGCCATTCCAGCTTTCTAAGAATACAATGAACTACAGAATTGTACAATATGTCAATAAAGTAAGCTTATTTTGAACTACTGTCCATATGACTCAATTTGTCAGTAAAAACTGCCACCAGCGCTGTGCTTGCAGAAAAATGTCCATAAATGCATTATTGCGACTGGCAGATCGATGTCTATAATAAAAACAAATAGATTTAACAAGTGCTTGCTTTTACGAGTTGTGCTATTGGTAGAACGTGCATTCAGTTTCACCCCTCGACTTCTGGGAACGGGCAATGCAGACTGCATTGGATAGTTTGCTGACTCTACAAGTGCTGCAAACAGGAAATTTTTCTAACATGGGAAATCTTTAAATATATAATACACTAACATATATACAGTTTAGAATGCGCACATATGATATACTTAAGATTTAGCTCATTTTATGGGTTTCTTTAAATATGCAAATTTGTCCCTATGAATGGGTAACACTTTCTTTTGTCAAAATAGTTTGAAATCTACCATAAAATATCTGCATCATGGCTCACTATGGTTGATGATGATGCAGAAAGGGACTGCATTTTGTTCCCATGAGACTATGATTCAACTACTCTGATTGAATTGAGAATTGAGAAAAACCACTGCTATATAACCTGAGTTTTTAACATTCAACACATGCATTAGAATGCCATCTTTTATGTTAGTGGTCTCCAGGGCAGTATAAGGAATAGTCATATAGTTCAAAGAAAGTAACATTCTTAACATTATAATATATAAAGTAAGATAAATAAACTAATCTGTAACAGAAGCCTGTACTTATATACACATAGGCAAGCGCCACTGAATGCCATAAATTTACTTTCCAGTAAAAGGGTAGAAAATTGCTATCGACAACTAAAAACACCACTTACTTTTTTTTCTAATAGAAATTAGTCTGATCCCAAATCAAGAGTGCCATCAGAGACTAACTATATTTGCATCAGTAGCATTTGTAACTTGTTATCCTAATACCTTTCCAGTCAGGCCCTGGTGCTTTGTGTTTAAGCAATCCCTGATAGCCTTCCCAGTGGGCATGAACTTCTCCTTCAGGCTACTACCGCTTTAGTGATGCCATTAACTGATTCTCTACATACCATAAGCATTAAACAGTAGTGACAAGTTAATTACGGACTTATCAGGAGATAAAGTAGCCACAGTAACACAAGTTACTGTAGAACTAGTATAGTTTCCTATAGAGTATGGTGCGGTAGCTGCATAAGTAGTGTAATTAATTTGTCATGGATCAGACTGTAGATAAAAGTTGCTGAGGCCAGCTTCCAAGCACAGCTATTTTACCCAAACCTTTAAATATATGTGATATGAAGTCATATCAAGGCAATATCCATTAACAGCCTAAGCAATTGACTTATTAGGTAATGTGTAAATACTAGCCAGATGAATCCCAGAACAGGATCATACCTGATTGGCTGGCCATTTATATATTAAAGTTTATTAATATTATTATTAAATAAATTTTAACGCATCCTTTATGAGACAATGAAATGAAAAGGCAGTTTATAGGGAAAAGAATAATCTTTTGAAATTGAGATTTCATGCAAACTGTCAACACTACTTTTTCCTAAAATTTTATTAGAGACCCTGAAATAATTTCCCTGCCCCAATACTAAATAATCTATTTTGTTCCTATTTTTCTTTCCAACATGACCTGTACAGTTATGCTACAATCTTCTGAGATAAACCTATGCAGATTAATGCTAAAGACAGGAAATACTGATAAAGGCTAATTTAATGAGTTTGTCTTAAGATCTGTCTATCTGTCTGTCTTTCTGTCTGTCTCTCTCCCTCTCCGTGTGTGTGTGTGTGCAACCATAAAATGGAATATTATATTTGCACATAAATGAAATATATGAAGCAACATATTCATATACTGAAATACTTCCAGAAGGTTTTCTAAAAGCTACAAAAAGCAAGACTTCATTTCAATTCCTGTGCTGAGTACTTAAAGATAACTTCTTCGTGAGTTATATTGTTTCATAAACAACTTTGTGGAAACTGGTAGATCTGTTCCTGCCAAATCTTTCAGAAGATTTGGTCTTGAGAAAGAAAGAATGCAGGTCTTTTCTTGTTCACAACGAAGTCTAACAAAACCATTTTTGACAGCCACAAAACAAAGCAAAATTGAAGAGTAAAAGGCAGTGTTTCACTGAAATATGCATTCTGTATATTAAACTCTACTTTAGATTACTATATTTTCATAATTTTTAATTAAAAAACTCAATCTCATATTTTGAGAAAAACCATATTGTGTTGAGTTGAGGTTTCCAGGTAGTTTGCTTTATATATACAAGCTAACTACTGCATGAATCAACACATGACCTTATGAAGAAATTGTATCTTATAACAATGAGTTTTTTGAAAATGTATATTTAAAACAGGAGTTTTTTCCCTACATTCAAATTTCTAGAAATATTAATTACAGCCCCAAATCTTATTTATCATAATTACCGCCCCAGATCTTATTCACCGTAATACATTTGACAAATTTAGATAAAATCCATCTCACTCTCAGTGATTTTGGCTAACATTTAAATACTTTGCAGCTTCACTGAAAGATAGGGTGCCCTTATAGGCTCTCTTTTAATATATTAATAAAGTATATCTATCTGATAAGTTGCCTGAGTAAAAAAACCCAAAGCTCTAGTTATATAAAAAGAACAAAACTTCAGCAATTACTATAATGCTGAGACTATCAAAATCTAAAGGTATTTGAAGTCAAATTTAAGGTCCATAATTGGATAACAATGCTGAAGGTTGTTCCAACAGTAAAAATTAATGTTTTTCATTTAAAATTATGTTTAATTAAACATAAGCACTCTTGATTTGTATTATTTCAGAATTCCTATGCTGTGTTATTGCTCTTACAGTTAGGCAAATAAATAATTATGCACTTTTTCATAAATAATAAAAATCAAGTTAATTCATAAAGTAACTGCTCAAACTAATCAAACTATATTGCAAAATGCTTACTGAACTATAAATTAATATGTTTAATCACATTTGCACAATTGTTTAAAAATATGTCAAGAAATATCACTGGAAAATTGATTTTAATCAATAAGAGTTCTCATGATTTAAATCAATTATTTAAATCACCTTGATTTAAATCAATCCTGCTTCTGTGTGCCATATCTGCAATTTTTTATGCAGTGAATTTCTTATGAATTGGAGAAAACTGATGTTTTCATTAACTGAAGTGAAAAGCTGTGGATTTTGTCTTTGTGAAACATCTTATGGTTATTTTTTTAAATGTCTGTTTGCAAACTCAATATTTTACAAGTCATTGTAACTTGTAAAAAAAAAAGAAGCTGTCAGGCTCCTTGCAGAAGAAATACACATCTAGAGAGGACTATTTCTCAATTCTAGTCATAACTGGGTGTTTCTTTTAGACCCAGGCGACAATCCCCACATTCTATACACCAGGGATGAATGTTATCAGATTGTCACCATTCTTTGGAAGGTTTGCATTTGGACTGGGGGGTGGAAAGTGGCAGTCACTCTCTCTTAGCCCAACTCACCTCACGGGGTTGTTGTGAGGAAAATAGGAGGCCTATTAGATATGTTTGCTGCCTTGAGTTGTTTATAAAAATAATAAAGGCAGGATATAAATAAATAAAGGACTTTTGGAATGAGTAGGTAGGTAGGTGGGTGGATAGATAGTATAGGAGACATGAGAGAGAGAGAGAGAGAGATATGGATGGATGGATAGGATAGATGGGGAGAGGATGGATTGATGGATGAAAGATAGTACAGATGGACGGACAGCCAGCCTGCTTTTGGAATCTCCTGGCCAGCCTGTTTTTTTCGATCTTAAATTGTGTGGAACTGAACCAGCGAAGCTGCGGCTGCCAGAAGAACGCACACCCGTTTTTACGGTGGCGACTCTGCTACAAAATCTCGGCCACATTTAAGGCCCGAAGTCTCTTTTGAGAGCTAAGGTTCACGTAGCTCGGCAGCCCAACTCCGATTTGCGCAAACCGGGACTTTTCGCGCGCGAGCCTACCCCAGCTGACCTGAAGAAAAGCAAAACTGCCGGACGCAGCGCGATCTGAGGGCGAGGAAAGGAAGGAGGCAGTGGGTGGAGAAACACGCGGCGAATAAAGCCTTGCCTTGTGGACCTTGTAGTTGAAGGCTTAGAGCACAGAACCGCCTTCCTAATACGGTAAACTACAACTCCCGACAAGCTCCACGCAACGCCCTCCCTTTCCTTAGGCCATCGCGCATCCACTCCCGCCTGATTTTTCCCGCCTTTTTTTCCCCTTAGCTTTGTATAGCGAGAAAGTGATAGGTATCTCGTAACGGCTCCCCTTTTTTGCGTATACCTACAAGCAACTAAGTGAATCCTTTTGAGTTGCTTTCCTAGAAGCGCTTTCGCTATTAACGTGTCTGCTGCAAAGAGGGTGAAGGGATGCGTTTCCTTCTGGGTGGAAGGGCTTGTCATGCTGCTCGAAAAAGAGCAAGGAAAGCCAGGGCTAGTAAGCCGTCGGGGGCAGGCTGGTTTCTGCGTGGGCAGCGCTTCATGCTCTTGAAACCCCGGGCAGTGTTGTTCTCATCAACCCATACGATCAGTGCTGTTTCTCCTCAATTTGTTTCTGTGCAAGAGTTTCCTGTCTCCCAACCCGAAGAAGGGATAGTCCCAGCCCTTTTAGACATGAGCATATTTTTACATCTGTGTCATGTTTGTAGATAGTTTTGGTATTTAGAAGACACTTCCCTTAGGTAATACACTTTTCAAATGCAAAAAAAAGAGACTTGAAAAATAAAAGCTATAACATGTCCTCTACTTAGGAAAAAAATAATAATTAGATGGGCATCTTCCATCTTCTCACCGTGTACATATATACATCAGAACTAGCCTGTTGTTTCTCTGTGTCATATGTGGATACATACATAATTTTATATTTATTTATTTTGTCATTTATATAGTGTGAATTGGAGGTGGTGACCCTTTGAGAGCTGAATGAAACGAAATTTCATTTTAATGTATGCCAATTAGTGTACATTCAAAGGGACAATAAAGTTAGTCTAAGTTTTCCATTACTGGGAACTGTTGCAAAGACCAATATTAGACCCTTTCTGATGTTGTCTAGACAAGTAAACTAAATAGATTAGCACTAGAGAGGAAATATGTGGGCTGAAAATATTGAGTTTGCAAGCAGACATTTAAAAAAAAAAAAACCTGGAACCAGGCAATGGAAGAGTAGTCTCCTACTGTAGTTATGGATTCATCAGGAATCAAATTTCACTCAAAAGAGGCTTTGCTTCTATAGAACAAGACTTAATTAATTGTAGTGACTTGGTTTATGTATTCTACCACCATCCAACATTCCATATTTCGAGAGAGGTTTACGCATATTTTAGCCAAATGATGAAATCAGCACTCATTGTCAATGACTTGATTTTGTATTCTGTTCAAAAAAGTGACAGGCTGAAAGGGGGAAAGAAGAGGGCATGTTAATCTTAGCTTCATTAAAAAACACTGAGTTGGTAAATCAATGTTTAAAATCAATGATTAAAAGCACAGAAGAGTTAGGAGCAATTATTTCTGAATCTAGCAAATAATTTGCATTTTTTAATATAGTAACTAGTATTGTTGGTTTAATGATAAACCTGTAAAATGTAAATCATCAGAATCAGTAGTACTAATACAGAGTAATTATTTACAATACTTAAGAAGAAAGCCTTGTTAGTAGTCTATAGTAGCAAAAATGATTTGATGGCATCCTTTTTGACAAACAATTTTTATTAAAAGGCATAAGCCAATCTGATAAATTGAGGTGCAGCTCAGAAATGTGTATGCCTTTTAATAAATATTAATGCAAAAATGTACTGCTAGACTCCTTCAGTGATTATTTAGAAATCTCTGACTTCAGAATATACACCCATCATTGTGTCTAATTCTGAGATATACATACAAGATAATGGCCTTGTGTTTATACAATACTACATATAACCAAGCACAATTTCAGGTGTTGTGCAATTACAGCATCTGTTTAATTTATGGAACAATATGTTATTCAATTCTAGGTAGACTAAAACATGAATGACTAAATCTGTAGCTCACTGTTGTGGGAAGACAGAAAAATGTGACTGGGTAGTTCTGGGCAGTGTGTGGTTGATGAAACAATGAACAAAAAGCTATTCTGCGATAGGCCACAAAAAGGATGCCAAACAATTTTAAATTGCCTTGCAGCTACTATTTTTACATCCATACCTAAAAACCATATCTTTTATTTGTATGTTCCAAAGAATCGTGAAATTAATTACATAATCCAACAGAACTGTTAAACAATTTTCTCTATTCTCTACCAGAATTCTCATATTGAATGGTACAAATGGTACTTTTGGGGCAACAAAAATTCAGTTCTACTAAACTAGTATGTGGAAAGCTACTGTAGTAATTTAAGAAAATATAAGAAACTTAAGCACAATTGTAAAAATGCTTACCTGGAATTTTTGTTATTGTTCAGTGTGACTTTTTGTGATCCCATAAACTATAGCACACCAGGCTCCCCTGCTCTCCACTGTTTCCCAGAGTTTACCTGGAAATAAATTATTTTTCTAGATTAAAGGTTATACTGGTATGTTAAGAAGTATCAGAAATATAATGGATGGGACCAGGTTCGTTTCAAAGGCAAAAGAGTGTATTATGGTGAGAATGTAGCACTTGTTTGCTATTCTTTAAATCAGATGAATTTTTCTGAGTTTGCATGGCAATTGTGGAAGATAGTTACATAATCCTGGAGAAGGCACAGCTGCTGTAACACATAGCAGACAGGTGCTACGTTTGCACTTTTGAGCATTTCATAGCAACTAAATCCAAACCTGTACAAATTCAATGTAACTTACTCTCTATATCTATGATTGATGCCTTAGTATTAATAACCAAGCTTTTAAAATAAAAGGTATCGTGTTACTTCTTTTTCCCTAAGCAGTCAGGTGCTGATAATATACTAATTGATGTGTTTTCCTTTTTTATTGTCATCAGTAAGAATTCTACATAACATTTACAGGTAGAGTTTCTAACAAATCTATTCTAATTACGCATGGCATTCACAAGGGACCACATTCCCCTATATCTGATAAAACATTTCCAATCTTTATTTCAAGTTTAATTTTCAACTTATTTTGTTAACATTGTATTGTTTGTATTGATTAAATTACTGACATTATCCTTGATTGACACTAAGTGGAAGACTAATCAAACAATTTTATTTTCTTTTGATTTTTTTTTCTAAAAATGAAAAATAAGCAATGCATCATCCCCTCTGAAGCACACTAAATAATTGTGCTTGTCTTGCTTGAATAATCAAAATTGTTGATGCTGGTACTGATTACCTTAAAGCAAGCTACCGGCAGCAAAAGTTACTTAGCTTCTTTTAAAATTATTCTGTTCTGCATGGCAAGATTTAGTCAAAAATCTTAAAAGAAGCAATGGGTTGGTAGCATAATATTTTATTTATTCAATACAGGAAAAAATCTTGGCTCCTTATCAAAATATTGTGGAGTTCTTGGTGCTCTCCAAGCTTGGTTGTTTTGCTTGCAGATGTTTCATTGCACAATTACTAAGTGATGTTACCTAGTTGGGCAATGAAATATCTGCAAGCAAATAACCACATTCAGAGAGCATCAAGAACTTTACAGTTCAACCCTGAGCTACAAATATGAGCTGAAATAAGTCTTCTTTGGAGTTTGGGGTTAGGCAAAATTAAAAGAACCAATTTGCCAGGGAACGAATCCCACAATGACAGAGAGATGATGAGAACTGACGTCTAATGAAGCAGATTAGGGAAGATTGCTATATATTTGGTACAGTATAAAGAGGCAGACTTGCTTTGATAAAAAGGCTCCTTTAAAATGCATATTGCATACTGCACAGCACAATCAGGTTTAGAGGTAGGAGGGAAAGTTGTATTAAGAAATAATAAAATTGCTTCAATGGAGATTGGCCAGGTGGCACTATTTTGTTGAGGAAAGCCATTCAGTATGAATTTGTAGGAAGATAAATATATTTTAGATTAGCCTAGGCTTTGCACTGGGTTTAACTGCATTCCACAGTTCTGTTTTAAATAAAAGCTGACATTAGTTATGTATTATTAACACTAGAATTTAGAATTCACTTAGCACAAGAAAGCTCAAAATACAAAACAGTCATTTCCCTCAAGTTTAGGAACACATTTGGCATAATATTCCCCACAGCACCAAGCTTACTTCCTTATGAGAACAAAGACTGGGATTGATGCCAGCAATTTCCAGGTCTGCATTTAATAGAAATTCTTCACAAAGAGATTGATATTAAAGATAGTTGATTTTAGATCTTTAAAAAAAATCTTGCAGAAGTTAATTCCAGTTCAATTCTCTATTTCCTGTTCCTGAAAGCATCATCTTTGTGACAAAATCCAGGCAACTCCCACCTACACCAACCCAATGATAGCCTGTCAAAATAGGAACCAGTTGAGCAAAGAAAACAAAAGGTCTTTTTTGGGGCTTTTTAAACTATTATTTTAAAATTAATATTTTCTACTATTTTTAAATGAACATTTAATATTGGTACCACAACTACTGGTGTTGTCCTACTCAGCAACATGCTCAGGTTGAAATTGCACTTACATGAATATTGTAAAATTAGAATAAAGGCAGAGCATGCATATCTTCCGTTATAGAATGAAATAAGTAACTTCCTTACTGCTACTTTTCTAGAGGAAAGTAGCAAATCAGACATTTATGAAAGGACCTGAAGAGATGAATTCAGTTTGAGAGGCTGGCAAGTAATACCATCAATGTGCATAAGGAGTAGTGACAGAGCATAGCAGATAGATAACTTTAGTTAATCTCAAAAAGCTAAGTAAGGTTAGGTCTGGTTAAATTTTAAATGGATGAGCATTCAAACATAACTTTAAAAAGAAAAATAAGAAAAAAGGCAACAGCAACCTAATTTGTTATTTGGCTGTCTTCATCAAATAGCCGGGCATTAAGTTTAATTTAAACAAGATTTACTATTACTTTTGGAATGATAAGCTATTCCTCCAGAATGCTTAACCTATATATAGTACATAAGTAGTAGATAAGTGCCATATAGAGGTCACTAAAAATTTCCACCCAAAGTAAAATAGCACTTAGAAGAACCAGAAGCTTTTAAAATAATAGGTGGGAAAGGCTTCTTATTGTCTTGCAGTGATACATGGCTGGCACAGTGGTATTGATCTGATGTTTCCAACTATCACTAGTCACATATGATCCAGTAACAAGAATAAGAGGCACTGAAATTTGTGCTTATAAATAAATCCTGTGGTTGTTTGGAACTAACTAGAATGCATCTAGTGACTATCAATTCCATTAGATTGTCTACAGTTTGGGCTGCTAAAATAAGCCATCTCAGGATTAGATAAAATTAAGCATTGTAAAGCAAGTCTACAAACTAACTAAAAGTACAGCAGCTACCTATCCAAAGTATATATTAGCAAACTGTGTATAAATCCCGTGTTTACATATTCATTTAAATGAATATATAAACTGTAGAACTTTGTATTGTGGTGGTTGCTACCACGTTTTTAGGGATTTTTTAAAAAAATCATATAACTTTTTGTTAATATCCTTTTTTAAATAGTCTTCTTCTCATTCTGTAGCACATCAAGAGGTTTCCC
>JANHFL010005592.1:42459-57179 GCA_032468155.1 Oxyrhabdium leporinum
TAGATGCTTAAATTCATTCCCCGGGAATAAGAGATCCACACACTGAGAAAAAAAGTACTTTGATTTCTACTTGGGGGAAAAAGGTTTATACGGTAGGCATGATGTCAGCAACAGGAAGTGCTAGTAAGTGGACTACATTTCCCAGAATTCTTCTTAGGAGGCGGGACAATAATGAGTCGAAGGCTACTGTTGGAAGACAATAACAGAAGATCTTGAACCGTGGGCAAAGGTTGGAGGAGCCTGTCATCCCAAGGTAGGAACAGTCTTCTCTTGATACGATTTGCAGTCCTTTAACATCGGACCTCGGATGGAAGCTTAGCTGTTGCTTGACGACGACGGGCCTTCGGCCTACTTAGGATGACGTTTTGGTCTTGAAAGTTGGAGGAAGGGCATTTTACTGCAATTTGGCCTTATAACTGTCATCTACTTGCAAGTGGACAGGTGGAGTCGGCAGCCTGGCAGAGGGGCATCCCTGCCCCTCCAGCTGTGCATGATAATAATGACAATAATAATGACAACTCGTGGAATAAAGAAAGGTATTACTCTCTAAGCGGATCGCAAAGCTGCTTTGGAAAGGAAGGACTGGAGGAGAAAACTTGGGAGCGTCCAGCTTGGTGAGGATAAGGGAACATAGACAGGTCTGCCCGCTATGCAAGACGCCCGATTGGTTAGGTTTGCATCGCGAGGTTGTTAATATTAATTATGTTAAATGACATTCTTGATGGTGCGGAGGAGTGGGGAGTAAGGGTCACGTTGAAATTTTTGGTTTCGGTCAGGAGTGTGGGCAGGAAAAGTAGAACGTTTTGAAATTTGGAGAACGTTGATGGGCTGAAAAACGATAAGAAACATTTGCAGAGGAGCTCACTCAATGCCTGTATGTATCTCGTCTATAATCAATTTTTATTACTGCTTTTATGCTATGGTGACTACCCAAAGGTTGAATTGAACTTTCCTAGATAACTTTCTTACCCGTGAGTTTGGGAATTGAATTTAAGTTACAAGTCCCGAATCAGAAGTGAAGCTACACGTGCGTGTTGTTTACATATCGGAAAGCTTCATTTAAAAAAAATCTATATTGCCTACGGGTCGTCTGTATAACCTGTACAACAGTCCCCTATCTGCAATTTCAGAGAGAAAAAAGCCCCCTAGACCACAACGGAGCTTCTAAACAAACCTGCATACGATTGGATTGAATGACTTCGGAGTGTGGGGAGAGCTTTTTTTAATATGCAAAGATACAAGTAGAGATAGAAAAGAGAAGGTAAGTAACGTTTTTCAAAAAAACGCTTGGCTAGAACTATGCCATACTCATTTCTTGTCGTAAGAAATGAGATAGCAGACTAATTCCTTCCTCCGTGCCTCTTTTCTGCTGAAGCTTTCGGGATAGGGATTTCTCCCTGCATACTTGGTAAGGGGTGAAGGTGGTCTCCATGCATCGGTAATAAATGAAGGATCAGAGGACGAGGTTACCATATTGGGTGAGAAATCAGGATCAAGTATGAGCTCTTTTATGCATAATAAAAGAGCTCAATGGGAAATAAATCCCATTGAATTCAATAGCGCTCGCTCCTTAGCCCGGCCTGGACCAGCGTTTTCTCACCTCACCCTTCAATTCTCTTGTCTTCTAGCCAGCAGGAGTAGGGATAGTTGTCGAAGTTAGGTACACAGAATGGTGCAGGAATAGGACGAGATTGTCTTCTGCTTATAAGGGGTAGAAGTTTGCGCCCTGTTGCTTTCCGACGACCGTCAGCTGTGTAAACCCCCAGAACCATGGGTCTTGGAGAGGGGTGGTCTGAAAACTGGGGGATGCAGGTATTGCCGAGAAAAGACCAAACGGAGGGCAGTGCTGGGCAAAGGGCGTGAGAAGCCGGTTTGACTTAAGCGGACTGCTCTTCTCCGTTTTCCCCGCGGCCTTCGCGTTCCCTTGCTCTTTGCCGGATGATCCCGAAGTGCCTCGGCCGGAGCGCCCTCAGCCGACAAGGAAAGCGGTGGAGGCGGTGGCGCGATTCTGCTCGGCTGAACCAGGAGTCCGGCCATGGCAGAGACGGAGAGCGCCGGCGACAGCTCGGTGCATGAGACTCGCTTCGAAGCGGCCGTGAAAGTGATCCAGAGCCTGCCCAAAAATGGTAAGTCGAAGGAAAACGATGGAGGTAGACTCGGAGCAAGGGATGAGTGGATGAGTCCCCCTTTTTCCTGACTTTTTGAAATAAATGATGCCAATCATGATGCCAATCAGCCTTGTGTATTATCAAAGCTAAGCGGAGCTGGACCTGGTCAGAACTTAAATGGGAGACTTCCTTCATAGAACATAGTGACTGGGAAGTGAAAGGCTACATACACCAAACTACTTAGGTGGAATTGCCAAAGTGATCAAGAATAACTTGAGAAAGTTTTATATTAAATCTGGAGTATCCAACATAGACTGCTCACTCTAGAAAGCAAAAAAACACCAAATATCTCTCTTCCTGTCTGGAATCACACACAACACTCCAGCCCACAAACCAGTCGGCCATGTTTTAGCTTAGTGTGTTAAGTCAATCCAGTTAGGGTAGTTCACTTATGATTCTGCATATGCAGTACAAATTCTCATACATTCATTGAATTGCATTAATGATCAGAATTATATTTAGAGTAAGGATTTTTCCACAGTGCTAGAAATTTTTCCATCAGTGGCAAACATTCTAGAGCTAGGGTGCCACCAACTTTGTATAATTACTGCAAAGTGTGTTTCCAGGCTGAGTATGGACTTGAATCTGAATCCTGCATATTCTATGTTCACATAGAATTTATGCTGAAAGTGGTTGTTCTTGGAATATAATTCTATACAATTTGTTTTAAAGTCATTGAAACTTCAAATATACAATTATATGCTGAAAGTAAAACTATATGTATTGACCATAAAATTAAAAAAGTAAATCTGTACTGAAAAAATGCCTGAAAGTTGAGTCTTGGCAACTAGACTTTTCTTTTTCTGTTCGTACAAATCTTTCACTGCTTATCCAAATAGCTTCTTCAGGCTTAGCAAGTTGGTTGGGGCAACTCCATATATATATTCCAGGGTGGTTTCATTTTTCATCTGACCTGAATAGATTAGATGAGGAGACAAAGAGTAAATGTTTCAACTCCTAAATCCTTTCTCTACACAAGTCCCTGTAAGTGTGGGTACCCTATACTGAAAAAAATGTTTTTATCCAGTCATCTTAAAGTTATAAGCTAAGCTTCAGAAATTCTTACCTTAAGCAAAATGGTTAGAAATTCACAAAAAAGTTCAGTGGGGAAGAGAATGTGGCCATTGGTGAAGCCGTGGAGTGTTGGGATTGTCTGTAGAATGTAAAATGATTACCTCTCAATGAGAACAGTTCTTCATAATTTAAAATTGCCTTAGTTTTGACAATTTCTTTGACAATTAAACAAATGACTTACATTTCAACTAATTCTTCTTTGGCTAGCATCCATATGTCCACAGTTGGTTTAGGAATTCATTGTTCCTTTTTGTTAGATTTTGGGTAGGCAATGGCTTATGGGTGTAACAATATTTCTTGCTTTTCTATTCAACCCTTTTTTGAAACTGCTGGAACAGCACAGTAATTCACATCACTAAACATAATTTGTAGACTTTTTAAAAAGTATTTTAAGAAATAATAGATCAAGTACAAAATTTTGTTTCCATTCCTTCAGCTTTGTTTATTAATTAACCACTTGACAGTTGCAAAATGATTTCCTGTGCAATGGTCCAAACATGATTTTAGCTGTGAAAATAACGCCTCCACTTTATTTCTCTTTTCCTTTATTAAGTGGAACCATCATTTATTCCTTCATTAGTAATATTGTTTGGTTGGGTTTTCTTGTTAAGTAAAGCCATGTTTTGGAATCAAAGACTCCTTTTTCAATACAGACAGCCCTCAAGTTATGACCACAATTGAGCTCAAAATTTATGTTGCTAAGTGAAAAATTTGTTAAGTGAGTTTGCCTCATTTTACAACTTTTCTTGCCACAGTTGTTAAATGAATTGTTGCATTTGTTAAGTTAGTAACATGGTTCTTTGAATCTGGATTCCCCATTGACTTTGCTTGTCAGAAGGTCGCAAAAGTTGATCACAGGACCCCTCTGCAACCATCATAAATATGAACCACCTGCCAAGCATCTGAATTTTGATCATGGGATGCTGCAATGGTCATAAGTGTGAAAAATAATCATGTCCTTTTTTTTCAGTGCCATTGTAACTCTGAATGGTCACTAAACGAACTGTTGTAAATCAAGGACTACCTTTATATATGTCAAATTGTCCTCACAAGAAATTCTTGGAACTGTAAATGTAAAATGGAAAGTACTGTATCAATATATGGTACATCTGCCGCAAGCAAAATAAATGTGATGAATTCCATTTCTTAGATATTTAGTACACAGTACCTTAATAAATACAATAGACTTGAGATTTTTCAAATCTCTTTTACTGGCTCATTTGGTGATTATTTTGCAAATGGTCTAAAACAGCTAAACTGCCTAAAATTTGTGGATTCAGTATTATTAGGTAAGTCATAGGTATAAGAACATTCTGATTTATCATTAGTAGAATAATTGTCATATTTTACTGCAATGTGCTTTGAATTTCTATGGTGTTTTATTTATTGCTAGAATGTAGCTTTTACCCTATGGATTCCACTTCAGATCTAATATGAGACATAGTAGCAATCATCCTTTTTTATGTTTGTCTGGACATTTTACTTTTTTTATTGGAAGAAACACAAAATAGATTTGATACCATTGCTTGAATATTCATATTGATTGGTTCATTTCTATTTGTGCTAAGATAGTTTCATAATTAGATCTTCTCAGAGCTTAAAGTCAAAATAAACAGGCAAGATAACTAATCTTTGAGTTGAAACTAATGGGAATAAGCCATTTTTAAATCCCTATAAATGATTGGCTACTCCCTTTACTTTGCTTTTATAATAACATAAAATCACTTTCTTAAAGCAATCATGTAACTGTGTTCTATTTCTCGCTCTAAAAATCTTTTCCCGTAGGTTCTTTCCAGCCAACAAATGAAATGATGCTGAAATTCTATAGTTTTTATAAGCAAGCAACTCAAGGACCTTGTAATACATAGCATATGTTAATGGGGTTAGTTTTGCTTTTCCATATGCCAGTCAGAAAAAGAGATTTTAATATGAATAATAGTAGTAATGGTTCTTTTAATAGCTGGCAAACTGAATTAGGACTGTGTTTCCATAATGTGCTCCATGTCAAAGAATGTAGATTCACTTAGTCACTAAGACTCTAGTTTTACACCTTGTCTAGAAATAAATTCCTTTAAACTATATTTTAGATAGAAGTGTTCTTCTAAGGCATTCTTGGAATACAGTTCTTGGGTTTTGGTTACTTTCCTACCAATGCAACATCCCATTGTATGATGGTGGCAACCCTCAGAAATCACTGAGAATACACCAAAACCTGGAAGTAGCCAATTGTTGTTTTGCAGAGGCTGGTGTAAGGGACTTTTGAAGTTGTGACAGTTCACACAGATTGTCATCTTGTTAAGGCCGGTCAAGCTTTTCCTTAAGCAATAGGGATGGAGAAAGTGACTCGTGTTTTTCTTGAGGTCTCTGGTAGTTGGGTGCAGAATATGAACTCCTAAATTAGCTAGCTTCCTCACATGATGATGAATGCTGCTTGAAACCAGTTGAATTAAGAGTGGCTTGTCACCTATTTGGCTTCTATATATAAAATTTGGCCAGCAGCTGTAGATTTCTGTACGCTGACCATGATTATGTGTCCTTTTTAATTTTTTTATTAAGGAGTAGAAGAAAGCTGGTGATAGCTGTTGTTGTTGTTGGTATGTGTTGGTATGTGAAAAGTAGATATTGTCATATAATTATTTATTTTAATTTAAGTGATCATTATGCTTTTGGAGATATATTCCTATATATTCATCAGCAATGAGCTGAAGTTTTTCTATGGATTCTGTTCCAGTTCCAAAGTAAAATTGAAAAAAACAAAACAAAGCTGTAATGTTAATCTAAACCAAGGACATCTTATGGCTTTTGGATAACCAGTCAACAATTCATATTGTGTATGTTTTAAGTGGCCTCTCTCTGGATTCTCACAAAAGCTCCATCCTCTTTCTAATTTAGTAGTATTTGTATTGGGCAAAAGCCAGAAGCTCCTCCTTATGTCAATGCATTTATATTACCAAAGGTCTGCAGATCTGACCCAGTCGAACTTTGTTGGAAAATGCATGTTTCCTCTTCCTTTGAAATATTTCAGTTCCATCTACAATTTGTTTTCCCATCTCTTCCTTCCCATATTTGGAGCAGGAATCACATTTCCAGAAGACCAGCTTTTTAAAAAATCTGCCTATTCAATAACTCCCTCCCCCCCAAATTATTCAGCTAGAGAGCAAGTTTTTACATTGCTTCCCCTGAAACCACATTCCTTTCTTAAAAGGGCTTTATAAAAGTTATAGAAATGTGGCAAAAAAAATCAATTATATTCAATAAGTATTTTCTTGAGGGGACAGATGTTAATTTAGGTAATGTTTTCAAAATTATTTTGCTTTTAAAACAAACTTTTCTGAACTGATATTTACTGTCTATAAACTATAGCCAACATGGAGTACAGCTTACCTGCAAAATGGCAGCATGGGAAACATGCGTAAAAAGTGACCACAATGCTTACAAAAATAATATCATGTAAATGAATGTTTCATCTACAATAATATGTTTCGTTGTTGGGAAGGATGGTATTGCTGTTGATTAGAATTAATAAGTTTATTTTTGTTCTGCTACCTCTAGTAAGAGAACAACCTTTTGTTCCTGGAAGTCCTAAAATCTTAGAACCATCATTCAGTATTTGTTCCTACAAAGTATGGAAAAGTGCCCAAGCTTAAAAGCATTTTCTAAATGTATCCATAGCCCATTCAATAATAAATAGAAAGCAGCTTCTGCTAATGGCTTATGAAATGAATTAGCATATTTACTCTCACACATTTTATTGTAAATAAGTAATGTGTTATTTGATTGCAATTCTCAAACTTTTGCTACAAATGTTGTTTAAATTTTCTTTTTCCATAGTGTTCTTGCATATTTCTCATTTGTCACTAGTCCATCAGAAGACATTTTGAATTGGTCCCTAATCACTTGAAGCCATAATCCTAGACAACATAAACCCAAGCAAGAAAGAAGATGAAACAAAACCTATTAAGTCATTAAGTTATTTATTGCTGCCAATTTAAGATTGCTTTGCGGATCTGGAGAAGCCCTCCTCGCAGGACAGACTTCCTGAACAAAATGGGAGTCATAATGCTATCTTAGTCTACTGATATGGAGAGAAAACTCAGACTTTGCTTCTTTAGAACTGATAAAGATTCTCTTTCATCTTTTTTTTTATTACCCCAAAGGAAAATATATTACACACACAACTTATTGTTAGTAAGAGATTCTGCACATTTTCAGAAGACACTTTTTAGTGATGTATGCAGTTGGCAGCATAACTCTCATTAAGACCTAGGAGATTTTAGCAAGCATGTTGTAAACAGGGTCTCCCTGTGCATTAACAATTATATTTGATTCTCCTTTTACTGAAATTTATAAACCAAAAATTATTGCATCCAATCAGTTGTACTGCATGAAAGCAGATATAATTCAAAAGATCATAACTGTATTCTAAAAAGGTAAAGATGCCCTGAAATCAAGCTTCATTCCCAATATAGTTTGGTAGCAGTAGTTTGCCTATGCCATCTTCTCGAATTTTTTCCCACACAACCAAACAGCTATGGAGCTCCCAGACAATTCTTCCATCAACTATTACTGTAACCGGGTCAACTCTGTTTAACTTCTAAGATCAATCACACTTGGCTATCTTAGAAGAAATAGAATAACCATCATGGAAAGCTATAGAAGGAAAGAGTATCCTTAGCTAAGAAACTTCTTTTCTAGCCTCTACTAAGGAACTGAGAAAAAAGAAATAACATTGCTACTTATTGTATACTATTTGATTGTCTCCTTTCATCCAGTTAGCAGCATTTCATTTAAAACCAGAAGCAGCATATTAAGCATTCCATTTCAGGTATAAGTATAAGATCTAAACTGTAGTTAGAATCTCTATGATTTCACTAATGTTCTTTAATGTTCCTTCTCAGATGATATGTAACAAAAATGACTTGATTTAAACATTCTTTCCCCAATACTATGATCACATTGGTCTAAATAAGGGCTGTCAAACTCCCAGCCCGCAGGCCAGATGTGTCATGTACTAGCCATGCCCATGCCCAGTTTAGCGAAAGGTTTTTTCCCAATACATCACGTGATGCTGCTGCCGTGACGATGTGAGTTTGACACCCCTGGTCTAAATGCAAGTTACTCTGGACATATTCCTCTTTTTCCCATGTTGTCATTTTCTTTCAGGTTTGGAAAAGTAAAAATATAGTGACATGTCACAGATATTCCAACTTGTTTCTACAGTTCTATTAATACTGAATTGGTAATATAATTTATGAAAGGATCAAATTCAATAAAATTTTCTTTCACTATGGAGAGTTATAAAATATCTAAGAAGCTTGATTTGACATGATCTGATATCTCAATTGAAAAGATTAATTGAGTTTTGTTCTTTATTTTCTATTTTATTTTATTAATTTCTAAAACCATGGCGTTAAAGAGGCATTATAAATGTAATAAATGTAGCTCTTCTTCAAGGTACTTGTAAAAAAAAAAAGAACACTTTGAAAAGGATTGTGGTGTAAAAAAAAAAAAGGCTAGAGGAAGTAGAAATATAATTGACCTAATTTTGTAGAGATAATAAAAGTGAAGCCTGACCTAATCATACTTAGCTTCTTGTTTCATCCCAATCCAACAGTTCTTTCTAGTCTGTTTGTAAAATACTTCTTTCCACCTGCTGGGATATTCTGCTATATATGTTAATAGCAGTGAGAATTGCCATAAAGGCAGTCCTGGTTGGTGTTCAATTAGGCTAAAAATCAGTGAGGTTTTAGTGCTTTGTCGCTCTTTTCAACATGTGGGTGGCTTTTTGTTTCCTCAAAAATATAGCAGTGTCTTCATCACAGCAAATGTGTTCCTTTTAAATCTGAAACAAAGAAGTACCAGAGCAAATTGAAAAGATGTAGATGTAACTACAAAAGAGCACATCTTAAAGAGTTCATTCTTTTCCCTATGTGCATTTGTAATTCCTGCTCTGTTTCAATGGATCTTAGAATGTGTTTAGAATAAAATGAAAATAAATGTTCTTATTAGTTATTTTTTCCTTCCCAATGCAAAGTTATTCAAATACAGTTTCACAATTGCACATTATTAATCTGTTTGAAAACCATGTATTAATATTACAGCCAATAGAATTGATTTTCACTGTTGGTTTACTTATTGTCATTCACTATTCACTAACTTAAATCCATCTGATCTTTATATTTCTCTTGTCAAGCAACTGGAAAAATAGTAATAAATAGATGGATGAAGTCCTGTACAATTTGTAAGCATTTTTCCACTATTACTTTTTAATTTGCAATAACATTGTTGCAAATAAAATAACATAAGCTGATCATAGCTATAATTAAAATTCTATTTAAAGTGGTCTGAAGATCATATAAAATCTGTTGCTATGGAAGCTGATACCAAATGGCATGATAAGGGGGAAAAAGTATCTGTAATGTTACGTTATATTTGCCTTTTCCCACTGGAAAGACCCTTAAATAAAGTCACTTTTTATCTTTGCTTTCTGAATAAACATAAAACTGGATTTTTAGTTCAAAATCCCGATTTCAAGGTTATTGATGCCAGACTAAATTAATACAGTCTGTGCAATAGCATACAAAATCCTTGGCAAAGCCAAGGATACTCCTGTCTTTTGAATGCTTGACATTTGTTTTTCATCATGAACTTAAAGGTCACCAGCTACAGATGAATCAGGATACCTGCCTGAATTTGCATTTACACGCATTTTATTTTATCCCCATGTGCATTTTTTAATCAAATCCATCAGTCAGATAAAACTGTATCCTTTTATTATTTAGACTGAATAAACTAGAAGAGTTGTCAACAGAAAGACTTTAAGAAAAAGAAGAGTTATTTTGATTCCCAGTCCAAATGTCAGAAACAATACTGTTTACTCTGGACTATTTCTTTTGTAGTGATCACTTCAGTTAAACAGATCTGTTCACTAGCAGTCAGTTTTGCCCAGTGAATATCCATGTGATTTGAATATGTGTCTAAATCTCAACGAATATCATTGCAAGGAATTAAACACAAATATACATCACTATTTAGAGTTACAGTATTCTTTACTCTCAAATGATTGGATGCTGTGAACAATCAGTACAAACCATAAATCAGAAGTATAGCCTTTGCTTGGAATTCCAATGCTGAGTTTCTAGGCAAACAATTCATTAACACACAAACCCAAATTTAAATGGAGTTAAATATTATATTAACACAGAGGGTTGCATGGCCTTTTTTTTTGCATGTAAGAGGGTTCCCCCTGACCTCATTTCAACTAGGCATGTGTGCCATTGTATTGTTTATTTGCTTTTTTTAAACAACTAAATGACATTTTTTAAAAAACCTGTGGAGCTGATAAAACATGATGCATTCATTTTCCTTGATTTTGTAGTGAGGGAAAAGGGTAGCATGAATAATTCAAAAATAATGCTGAGACTGTTAAGATTTAGAACTGGAGAGGTCACTGCAGTTGGGAGAATGAGCTAGGAGACTATTACTATTCCACGATCTTTGAATCTCAAGGTGACATCATTATTATTTCTCTATACTATAATGTGGAGCTGCAACCAACTTATTGCAGTGCATCTCTCCTAGGGTAGAAAGATCAATTACATACAGACCTCAAAATGTGAACTATAAGCATGGCATCCAATAAAACTGTCATTAACAGTCACCACAATTTTAGCTGTATGCTTCCAGGTCAAGCTGTTTTAAAAGTGATAGCTGACATTGAAAGGTTGAATAGAGACCACTTTTTATTTTAAAGTTCATTTTCAAGCCAAAACCCCTTTCATTAACACTTAATTTCTTATTTTTAATTATGCAGGTGCAAACTTTTCATTAACTGAGACTTAGAACTTAGAACCTGAAGTATATGTTTTTTATGGTATTTTGTCCATATATAACTCACAGCACAATCCTATACAGGTAGCCCTCGGCTTATGACTACAACTGGGCCCAAAATTTATATTGCTAAGCAAGACAATTGTGAAGTGACTTTGGTTCCATTTTATGACCTTTCTTGCCATAGATGTTAAGTGAATCACTGCAGTTGTTAAGTTTGTAACACAGAAGTTAAGTGAATCTGGCTTCCCCATTGACTTTGCTTGTCAGAAGGTCGCAAAAGGTGATTACATGACTCTGGGACACTGTAACCATCATAAATATAAGTCAGTTGTCAAGCTTCTTCTAGGGCATACAGGCAGATTATAAGGAAAAGAGAGAATTTTTCTTCTTCTCTTCTTCCTCCTCCTTCTTTTCCCCCTTCCCCTTTCTCCTTCTCCTTCTCCTTGGATCTGTTCCATTAATTGAAGGTCTTAATTGGATTCTATCCTGTATAATTAAAACATATCACCCAAGAAACATTTCTCTTGTTTCAGCATTACCACCCTTTATATTTATAGCCATCTGAGGTTTTCTTTTCCTAAATGTATGCACAGATGCACACTGACATAAGAGCAACCTCCTCACAGTTTAGTCCAATCACATTAAGATGGTGAATATACACAAGCTCACTTAATTGGTACCCAGCTATCCTGGATGGAATCTTTTCAGTAAGAAAAGAGTGAAGTTTGTAGTTGGTTTCATTCTTTATGTACTATCCAAATAAAAGAATGATAAATTATGTTTCTCAAAAACTTTAAAAATGTATACTTTCCAGAAAACGTCATATGGAAGATTGATATTCATACCAATTGTGTCTGATTGCCACTTTATGGTATTTTATCTGCATATACACATTTTGACAATGTAGGAGCAAATATGTAATTTATATAACAGTCAACCAGCCAAGAAGGAGGAGGAGGAGGAGGAGGAGAGGGGGGAATGGAAGAAAGAAAGGAGACCAAAACATGTGGCTTTTCTTGCAGACAAGTGGAGGAATAGTTTTAGTTATACATAAATGATAATGAACTGTCATTTTTTGTTGTTTGTGCTGTTATTCTTAATGGAAATATTATTTGTTTTTCTTCAAGCTTATATCTGTCTGTTTGTTTATCTGTTTGACCATTCATCCATTTGATTTTCATGAATAATTTTATGATACTGTGGAATTAAAGATGTGAAATAATGTGATGAGTAATCTATTTCATTCCACTGGAAAGTCAAATAATAAAAATACAGAAATTTTGGTCTTATCGTAATTGATTTCACAATAAAATATTGTCCTCAGTATCTCTGAAAATGAAATCAAAATTTTCTTGAGAAAGCATCTACTTGTTCTGTACGACGTCTCTCCTCTGCAACATCATAAAAACATGTCCTACACTTGTACATACTTTGTAAATTTGCAGTTTCACTGATTAAATAGCATATTATCTTGAAGTATCTAGTCCCTCAAAGGTTAAGTCATGCAGTCTACGCCTTCCACTTTAAAATTTCAGATCTGTAAAATCATTGTTTTGTGCTGATGGGGCAGTTTATGTCATTTTATCTTTATAGGCAGTCTTGAGAAGTTTTTAAGCACCAACCATGGAGTATCTCTCCAAACCTTAGGGGGAGGAAGAGAGAGATGAAGTCATAAATACAAGAAGTTATGAAAGAAAAAAACTAGTGATGAATTGCTTTCATGAATTACTCTTACTTATTAATTATTTTTAATTGGTGAGATAAAAAAATAATTAAATACATTTGTGATTATACAATATTAAAAGCCCATCTACCCACAAATAAAGTAAACCTTAAAAAAGCTTCCATGGATTAAATGTAATCTGTCCCGTCGAAAGTGTTCTGCACATAACGGGAGATGCAAAAAAGACTGACATCCAAGTTATTGTGTGATATTGCTAGTGTACTTCACAGCATCATACTTCAAGTAAATTTCTAAAATACAAAATTAAGAAGAGAATTAGCCTGAAAAGTTCCTTAGAAAGGGCATAAACAATGATTAGAGAAAGGCATCATCTCTCTCTCTCTCCTAGTGAAATCAATAAAGCAATAAAAATAATTGTTATTTCAGTTCAGTTTATTGTTATTGCTGCAGACCTGACCAAAATATACAAATATTTTATGTGGAGAACTGAAGAGAAAATACTTGAAATTGACCCTGTGTTTCACAAAGTTTGTCTGATAAGCTTGCCTTTTTAATGAAACTAATGTAGGTATATGTGACCAATAACTGGAAATTTTGGAATTTGTAATCCCAATACACCATAAGAGTTCTGAGTTTTTGGAGACTGACATATATCATAAATTGAATTGTTGAATCCTTGTATAGTAGAGATTGTATTCCTGTAAGGAAAGAAAGAGCCATTTTGCTGGTTAGAGATTAATGTGCCAAACTCACAGAAATTCTGTCTTACCTATACTTGATTCCCTCATCTGTAGGCTTATGAAACAGGTAGAGAAACCTGTAAAAGAAGGAACATTTTGAAGATCAAGTATCTTAATTCATTCAGCTATTACTGGTTTTGTTCACTGTGTTTGGAACCCGAACTAGATTGGAGTCATACAATATCACGTGAACAGTTAATGACATTGTGTCATAGTAGTCTCTTATTTAGTTTAAATTTCATCAACCATACCACTGGGTATTCCTTAATGTTCGATAAAATAAAATGATTAATTCAATGTTCAGGTGCAGGACAGGGTCAGGAAGGGAACATTACTTGATTATTGTGAGTACTTGATGATGAATTTGTGGTTCAAAGCATTTTATGATGCATTCTCTCTTTTCTTATCAGGGGAAGTATGATATGTGACATGCAAGTGATCACAGTGTTTGGGAGCAATGTTCTGTGATGGGCTTTTCATAAAAATTAGCTGACAATGCCATGAGAATACAAGTAAATTTATAGCTTTCATACTGGTCTACCATTCCCACAGCAATTTCCAATCACTTGGGCTTTTTATTAAGTTTATTGTTCTTTTATTGTTCAGCAGAGTGTAAGCAGCAGTGAGATTACAAATAAATGTAAGTTTCACTGGGTAGGAAGCCAGGCTTGTAGAACTAGGTGAAAGAAAGCACAAATTAATTTGAATCATTTGTGATATCAACCCAGCATCCTGGCATTGCTTGTCAAATGCATAGACTGTCTGTAGAAGCTGAAACTGTCATACTGCTCATGTTCATGTCAAAAGAGTGAAACTCTGAAAACAAAGTGTTATTTGTACTTAAAAAAAAAAAGAATTGGCAGAGCTTTTGACTTCCTTGCAGAGATCTGTCATTTATGTTTCCCCAGACCACTTCTAAAATTCGTCATTCTGGTCTCTCATATCAGCATTTGCTTTGCTTGCAGCATACCAGATATGGGGCCTTGAACTTTCTCTGTGTAGTATCATTCTAATAATATCCACAGCTTAAGACATTTGCCATGTATTTGCCTCCACTTATTTTCTCTTGAAGAATGAATGCTTTATCATTTAATTTTCCGACCAAGAGAGCAGAAAATCAGCATCATCGTTCTTAATGACAGATAAAGAAAGAAAGAAAGAGAGAGAGAGAGAGAGAGAGAGAGAGAGAGAAAGAAAGAAAGAAAGAAAGAAAGAAAGAAA
>JANHFL010005592.1:63847-74381 GCA_032468155.1 Oxyrhabdium leporinum
AAGAATAGACAAAAATTCAGTGTGCTGAAGCAGTAAACAGGAAACAATTCATGAACAAGATCATGAAGAATAATGTGTTCATTAAAGATTGAAATAGTTAAAGCAATGTTTTTCCCCCTCCCCAGTGGAAAATAATGGGATTGAAAAAGAGCGAGGAGAAGAAGAAATACACTTCTAAATTACAAATTTGAGGACAGTTACTAAGAGAACCATGGTTTACCAAATGAATCAACCAATTGTTCCTGGAAGAAATAGTTTGACTGCTCCACTGAGGTAATGATAAGCAAGGAGAAAGCTACATTATTTGGACAAGGGGTAAGAGCAGATGGTAGATTAGAAGAAATAACTTTGTTTGATAAGACTTAGAAAGGAGGGAAAAGAAAGGATAAATGGATTTGCAGGGTCAGAAAGACATTGAAATATCCTTCGGTGAATTATAAATGTATCACCAGAGAAAATGAACTGGTACACATTTATCCATATTTTGCCAGGGGTTGGGCCTGATATGGCATGTTTCAAAGACTTCAGTCAAACTTTTTGTATCTATCATTTACTTGGTTAAAATGCCCTAAGCTAAATTGTCTGTTAATTTGACTTTAGAGAGTTGATTCCTCACAGCTCTACATAATGGTTTAAATGAAACATGGTTGTCAGTTGGTTGGACGTTATCCCTGTAGGGTAGTTTTCCTTAGCTAAATCTACTTATTGTAAACCACCTCTTTCAATATCCACCTTTGGGAGCTTTCCATTGCAATCCCATGCATGTCTAATTAGGCATTAGGTCCATTGAATTGGATAGGACTTGCTCCTTTGCAAGCTTGTGCAGAGTTCTGAATGCAGTCTGAATATGACTTGGACACGTGTTATAGGGTGTGAATTTCCATGGCATTTGTAATCCATTATCAAAATGGAACCAGCACACACACATTATCTCAATGTTTTCCATGTTGATGGCATTTTTTATTAAGTAAGGTAAGAAAGTAAGATGAGAAATTGAATAAAGCAATGTCTTACTTTTCACTTACTGATTTCAGATCCCAATCCTACAAGTTGCTTTATGTTGCACTAGGTGGATTAACTTAACAGAAATCAATGAGATTCTAGGATTCCTGCTTGTACATTGCTTCACTTTGCTTTGCTGACCTCACTTTAGACCGCGATCTTCTCCCCAGCTGATTTTCTGATGCTAATTGCAAGAACGAACTTAGTCTTTCAACTGAAATGATAAGATGCCACTTTACGCTATGTAGCTTGATTCTGAACTCCCCCCCCCTTTTCTGAAAAGAGTGTGATATTGCTTTTATTGATTCGGGAAGTGGGGATACCATGTTAGAAGGTGACCTTGAAAAATGTGGTAAGTGGCAAGAGTGCTGAGAAGCTGAATCACAAATGGTGAGGCTAAAAGCAGAGCTCCTTCCATTCCATTGTTGAGGTTAAAGAGCTCAATGGGTCTGTGTATCATAGGCTGAAGCTTTTTCTGCAACCATCAAGTGGCCTTTTCGTCTTTCAGCTTCCATGAGAAAGTGCTCAGATCTGCAGAACACAAATTCCTTTAAGCATCCTCTCTGGTCAAATATATTGTGATCTCAAGAGCAGCAAATACTTTAAGAACTCTCGCCACAAGAAAGCTTTGGGTTTGCTAGAAATCTTATTTATTTTTATTTATTTCAGGATGCAGAAGGTGGCCAGCTCAGTGTCCCTGAGTTAATTGTTCAATTGTTAAGATTTGAGGTGGCGCTGAAAGGGAGCCACATAACCAGAACTCTCCATATTATTAGGAAGAGTAGGGACTGTCAACTTTTTGATGGCTGAAGCTCAACATTGGGAGTAGCAGGGGCCAATATGCATAAAACTATAATGGAAAATAGATGTGTATGTGTCATACATAAGCAGGAGCAGCATTTTTCTGATTTCCTCTTTAGGTTTGCAGGCAGGTTCTTTGACATTTTAGTGATATTATCCCATTTTAGGACTTCAGTTTTTATGTTTTATAAATTTTCAGCAATTAAGGAGAATCTTCAGGAGCCATTGAAGAAAGCATTTGGAGCCCTAGGGTCTGGGTTGCTCCCTGATGAGGTCTCAAATATCCTCTCTTCCCAGGTAGGATGAAACAGCTGTACAGATGTCAGCTATAGATATTGTATAATGGTATGGCTATTGCAGCTATCTAATGATCCCTTTTTGGAAGAGAGTACTATAGATATACAGAGATTGACTGATATCTCCTACAGTAAATCACATGACTGTTTCCTGGAAGTGGAAAACTTTGGCGCCATTGAAAGAAGGATTCAGCAGCCAATCCAGTCCGCAATATTTGCCAATATTTCTTGTTAATGACTGAACAACGAAACAGATCTGGGCATAAGCATAATGCACAAGTTGTAATTCTGAAAATAATAGTATGTCTACTTTGTCAACTGGAATGCAGTTATATTTATTATGAAGTGTAGTATCATAATACTATGATATTATAAATACTAAATATGTCCAAGGATGTTGTTTAAAGCTTTAACACCATATTTCCATGCCCAAATATATTAGAGTGATCTTGCTAAATGAAACCAGTGATTTGATTTAATTTCTATTCAAAGGAGCTGAATATGCTATTTTAAGTATGTTATACTTAGACATTATAGTTATATGAATTATTAGGACTTATAATTATTTCTGAATTGAAATATTTGCTGATTATTTATAATATAATATCTAATGCTGATTAATTATTAAAATTTATTGACAGCAAACAGCCATCATCTGGTCTTGAATAAGTTTTATAAAAAAGGATGGCAATATCAATAAAGCATATTCTATTATTATTCACCCTCCCAGAGTCTTGAGGAAAGCCTCTGGAGCCCAGGGCAGGCAAAAGCGCCCTCCCGCCGTGGTGCAGAAGGCCAACTAGTCCAGACCCATCATGGCCATGCCCACCCCTCAACCGGGCTGAGAACTGGTTGCTAACATTTTTGAAGCCCATCCCTGAGCAATACCTAGTGTCTTCGGAACTCCCAGACAAATTCTTTTAAGGCACAGTTTCCCTACTTCATAATTTTAATTTGGGTTTCATTCTCATTTTTGTGATCTGTGTCTTCAGATCTGGCCTGGAACAACTGGACGAATTCATCAGCATCATCCAATTCAATAGCCCCTCATTATGCAGCTGGGCAATCCATTCGGCCACTTCCCCTTCATTCATTCCATCTCCCATAGCCGAAATCAGGTCAGACTGGTACAGGTCTCCATACCGGTCGATATTTGCCCAGACTCAATTAAGGAAGCTCCCGGGGGTCCCATCAAAAGTTGCTCTGAACCTCGGTGGTGGACCTGCAGCTAGAGAGGCCTGCTGCATGGCTGGACACATGCCTGGGACAACTGGTGGCTGGGCAGGGACTTGTGGTTGCACCCCTGTGGGCTGCGGGACTGCTGGGCTGCTGCTGGTTTCTGGATTGCAGGGGTGGCTGGATCACCGCTGGCTGTTGGAGCTGAGCTGGCAGAGCCTGAGTGGGAGGTGCAACGAGGGCTGGCATCCACTGGCACTGGACCCACCCCTAGCTGTGGTAGAAGGCTCAGCCAGGGGGGATACATTCCACTGGTGGCAGCATGTAAACCGGCTGGTGAGGGATGTGCCTAGCCACGGTAAAGTTCCAGTTGCCAGCTGCGGTAGCTGCCCATCTCTAGCAGGTTGGGCCGGCTGCACCGGGACTGTTCTTCTATTGTCTCTGGCCAAATAGAATGATTCCTTTGTTGTGCTGTAGCCACTGGCTGACCCCGGGTCTGGGAAAGTAAACATGGGCTGAGCCAGACCCATCTTGGCTGACTGACTTGGGCTCATGGGGTATAACTGCCCACCTTGAATCATTCGAACCTCTCTGGGAGGCCTGTCAATGGGCTCCAATCCCGGGAGCTGTCAGATCCCAACGGTCTCAGTTCTCTCCATTCCTGACCCAAGGCTCCTCTCATCGGGCTGGCTCCAGGATGACATTCAGGCTGCCTCACCTCAGTCACGATCTCTAAAGTTGGCTCAGGTTGGACCTGTTGTCAGAATTCCAGCTCTTTAGGCCGAGCTCCCTGTCTCCTTTCTGCTTCGGCTGCATCAATAGCTCGGGCCATCTCTTCCAAAGGGAGATAAAAGATGTCATCCTGGGACGCAGCGCCAATTCCAGCTGCTCCTTCCATGATCTCCATCTTTTCCTACATCTTCCCTGAGTCTTCACACCACCTGGTAGGCAGGTCAGTGATCAGGGCTCAGGACCCCGGACAGTCCCCGAATATCAGGGAGCTCTTTAATGATTGAGAGATTCGGGTTAATGTCAGCATTCCAGCTAAACAACCCCAACTCAATAAACTCCAATACAGACAATTCCTCAAAGTTCCTCATTTTATTAGAGTTGTCATATTGGCACATCTGGGAAAACCCGAATCTGAAAGTTCCAGGTTTTCCCATCACAAAACAGAATTCAAAATTCATCCCCCTGCATCCAACTGTCCATCAATTCTTCGTTCCACTTAGAGACATCCCCATCCAGGTGCAGGGTAACATGTCCTTGATTTGTTGAGAAAGAGTGTTGTTATGTCTACTCATCTACTCCACTCTGAAATCCCCCCTCCCAATTTCCCAGGCACTAAATGTGGCAGTTTGGAAGCTTCTTTGTAAAATATGGCTTTCAAACATGACATCTTGTTGCTTTTCTCTGCACTCTTTCCAGAGTCTCAACATGGTTGTTGTTGTTGTTGTTGTTTTTAATATTGTGGTGACCAGAACTGGATGCAGCATTCCAAGTGTGGTCTTATAAAGGCTTTGTAAAGAGGTACTAGAACTTCATGTGATCTTGACTCTATCCCTCTATTGATCAGAATATCTGAATATTACAGCTCTAAATAGGATAAATCAATAATAGTGTTGTAGGTTTGCCCGTCTTGATCTTGGTAGATGAGACCATCACACAGAGCCACCCACCCACTCACACCAATTATTGGGAGAATTTCCTGAAGAGATTAAAATCTATCTGCCATAGGAAAACAACACAAACTTGGTGAGATCAAAGTATACCCATGGGAGGAAAGTGATGTAGAGTGACAAATGGAACTTGAAACAAAACGTTATCATGTGTGGTTCTTTTCTGAATTCTAGCCAGGCGTTCATGATTTCCCTGAAGATATTCCATACGTCTCCTCTTGCTCTTGCAAGTTTCTTTTCCAACTGATGTGCAACATTTTTTGAGAAATAACATGCTCAATTCTCAGTGGACCTTAGTGAGAGGAGATGTGTCTTTTCTCTTCTAATTTTTCTACTTGTTTCTTCAGCTATGGATTTTTGTATGTCTATCAATTCTAGCTTCCTTCTGCAGGTGTTAATAACTCTCCATACACACACCTTGTTTCTGTGGGTTCATTTGATTCACAGTACTTTGGGGGGGGGGGAAATCTGATGTTGTAATTAGAAAGAAGGGTAGGCTGTAGACAGGAATTTTCTAATTAGAATGAGGGAATGTACAGTCTTGGAAAACAAGGCTACACAACTGTACATAGTCATATGCAAACACAAAAGCAAACTGTAGCCTTATTATCCAAGACTATATAACACAATAACAGAGTTGGAAGGGACCATGGAGGTGTTCTAGTCCAGCCCGCTGCTCAAGCAGGAGCCCTTCTCCCATTCTGGACCAATGGGTTGTCCAATCTATTCTTAAAAGCTTCCAGTGTTGGAGCACCCACAACTTCTGAGGACAAGCCATTCCATTGATTAATTGTTCTGACAGTCAGGTGATTTCTCCTGAATTCCAGGTTGCTTCTCTCCTTGATTAGTTTCCATCTGTTGCTTCTTGTTCTGCCTTCAGGTGCTTTGGAGAATAGGTTGACTCCTCCCCTCTTCTTGGCAGCCCCTCAAATATAGGAACACTGATATATCATGTCAATCCTAGTCATCTATTGGATGGATGATCAACAGATATCTCATGTAGTTACAGGGATGTGTTTTCCTTTAAAATTTTCAACTTTCAGATGGTCATCCAAAGAAAAGCAGCTGTTAATTGTCAAAAAGCATGGATGGACGAATCTGCTATGAGAGCAATTATGGACTCAACACACCATTTCCTTTTCCAATGCTAGAAGGCAAACCTCATCTTGAAATAATTAGCCTTCAGAATAACAGGTGTGTGGGAAGGAGCAGCAGGACCTGGGGTGGAGTTAAAAGAGGGATCAGCCTAGAATCCCTACATAGACACAATCAAACTAATTCCAGTGACCCTTGAATCCCATTAACCCTTATCTAACTCCTAGCAGGTGCTAACTCTGTGCATAGGCATGAGTAGCAATAAATCACTGTAACTGGACTTTCACCTGTGGCCTTGACCTTTTGCACCCAACAACAGGTGAAAATATAGAGATTCAATCAGCATAGCAATAACCTTCTGGGTTCAACTTCTTCAGTATTCCAAGACCTTAAGCTAAACCAATATGTATCTCTCATGTATGTGCATACATAATTCAGATGTAATCTTGTGTCTGTCCTTTAGCACTGTCTCTACAGGAGAAGCTAAAATCATTTCTCTATAACAGATAGACACGGACTCGGGGGAAGATCAAGATGGATGGAAAGCAGCAGAAAAATATAAGCTCAAGCAGATTCTAAAAGCACAGACATGCAGATAACAAATCCTATGTGAGAACGATTTATCAGCTCTAAATGTCAAAGCTCCCAAGGTGAAGTTTCAGCACCACAAACAGCTCCTTTACTATATATTGCTTCCTCTGTTTGGCTCCATGTTTCTCAACACTGAGAATTTTTAAAGAATCCTTGCCATGCCTTTTTCTTCCCTTTCTCTGCCTTGAACAGCTGACAGTAAGGCAGAGAAGAAGAAGAAAAAAACATTGGAAACCAACCATCTCACTGTCCAGTGTCTCTGGGCAACTTACATGCAAAAATGCAAACCCATTAGACATTAAAAATTAACAAAAAATAGGAACCCGTTTACAAGTAGGGTGGAGGTGGGATCTTCTCAGTTCACTCACCATCTCAAATATTTTAGTTCACTAACCACCTCAAATTCTTTTCAATAGAAATGCACCTACATCCCCCCATTCTTGAATAAATACACATTTTCCCTTTCCATTATAGTTACAATTCTAACTGATGGGAGTGGGAGAGAGATAAGGAATCAGAAATTGGATCTATCAAACTCCAGGTCTTCAACCACTAGTTCATTCTTCAGAGTTCTTAGTATTTGATAATGACTGTGGAGAACACATGCTACTATGCTGAATAGCAAAACAGATTGTGACACTAACCCTTTCTCACTTGAGTACAAAACTGCACTTAGGAATAACAGAATGAAATCATTTTACTGCTTTCAGAAGAATGTATATATACGTTTCCAACCTAATCAAGACAAAAATGAGTGTCAGATTCATTGAGTCAACTAATTGCACTCAGATTAAAGCACCAGGGTTTATTCCATTATAGAAAGAACAGAACAACAATATTTTTTGGGGAAATGCAAAATAGAGAAAGCAAATGTTAAAAGTTATAGTCACTAATTAACTTCGAAGAGAACTTAAGTATGATTTTCCCCCCACAAAAAATACAGTGATATTTTTCCCCCTGCTCTTGTCAAGGAACTGAGGCAACAGTATGAAATAGAAGAAATGGGAGTAAACATAGAATAGCTGCGTTGGAAGGGACTTTGGAGATCATCTAGTCCAACTCTCTGCACAAGCAGGAGATTCTATATCATTTCAGACAAGTGGCTGTCCAGTCTCTTCTTGAAAGGCTCCAGTGATGGGGCACCCACAACGTCAGAAGGCAAGGCATTCCACTGGTTGAATGTTCTCACTCTTAGGAAATTTCTCCTTGGTTCTAGGTTGATTCTCTCCTTTATTAGTTCCCATCTATTGCTTCTTGTCTTGCCTTCACTGCACTCTTTCTAGAGTCTCAGCATCTTTTTTATATCATGGCAATCAATCATTCCTTTGCTCTGTTTATTTATGAATGGATTAAAACAATAAGTTGAACATACATACTTTCTTCTAGGTAGATGCTCACTGGCCACCATTCTCACATATTCTCGAGTCTCTGAAGGTGTAATCATATATTTTTTTTCTTACTTAATTATCTTGTCCCCACCTATCCATTCCTGTCACCTAGCAAAATACTTTTCCTTTGAATTGCAATAGACTGTTGTATAATATCCCCCTACACACTTCTCTGGTCCTTCCACTGTCATATTCAGCGTAACATGCAACTATTATCAGCCTATTACTTCTCATTTTCACACTTATCCACACAACCTACATGAAAAATGTCTTTGAAGATTCTCAGTCATCCAGGTCATAGTGTCCCAAAGGTGCTTTTTCAAGAGGCAACTTAGATGACACCAATTCATACTTCTGGTTGTATATTGCAGCCCTTTTGTTCAGAACTGAACCCACACCATTTTCCTACATGGATTCATCAATCCATTCCACATGATCAAGCTACCTTGTTGCATTCTTTCTCTTGGTTTATGTCAGGCCCAAGCCTTAAAAAGAGAACACAGCCTTTGGCTGCTTTAAATGTCATAGGGCACCATCTGATCTATTATGGCCCTCTTGCCCCCTGGATTTCACATAGTGAAATCCCATCAGGTTCAATTCTTGTTTTGATTAAACCAAGAGTGGGCAATTAATTAATAAGAGCAAAAAGCAATGGGTGGAAACTAATCAAGGAGAGAATCAAGCTAGAACTAAGGAGAAATTTCCTGACAGTGGGAACAATTAACCAGTGGAACAGCTTGCCTCCAGAAGTAGTGGGCACTTCATCACTGGAGATTTTAAGATGAGATTGGACAACCATTTGTCTGAAATGATAGATGGTTTTTTGCTTGCTTGGACTAAAACTTCCAAACCTGTTATTCTGTTATTTTCCCAAGAAGCCAGATGAGAGGGTCATCACCACCTCCATCCCAACCACCACCATCAATGATGCACCACCCTCCCACTGAGCTAAACCAGACTGGGACAACCCAAGGGCCAGATGTGACCAGCAGTCTATAAATTTCTTTGGTCTGACTTACACCCAACAGAATGAATCCTGCCAACTAAGGAAATAATCTTCTACACTCCTACATACATCCTGAGGTATTTGAGTATGAGGCTATCCTGAATCTCCTCCTGCTTCCCACATTCAGGTTGGAATAACACACTCTCTTTTTTAGGCCCCTCTCTGGAATGTGCTGCCAGCACCCCAGGAAACGTCTGGATGTCAACCCTGAAACTGGCCTGACCAAAGCCATTTTGACTGCTTCAATGTTGTCACACTGGAGTTGAGGGATAGGGAGGGAGGAATTTGAGATAGAGGGGATTTTGTAGCCAAAACAAAATACTTTCTCTTGGAAACCAAGGACATTCTCATACCTGGTCGGACGAAGGTGGCATGATGCTATCCGGTTGCCAGACCTCGCTATGATTGGATCACATGATTGATTGTTTTGAGAAAGTATATTTTTTTTTTACTTTTAATTAGGTGAAAATCATAGGAGTTTTCAGAATCGGTTTTCATCAGGTATGTGCCAATATGATATTTCCAGTAAAGCTATTCTTTGAGGAGTCTGCTGGCCTTGGAGTTTTGCTTGATATGGATTTGTTACTTGAAACTCTGACATTTGGCAGCCAAAAATCCCTCCATTACGTCTCTAGGTGCACAATCCATCACAGTTTGCCAGAAACATAATGTACCTTTTTTTTTTCATTCACAAATTCATGCTCTTTACAATCTACTCTTCTGACATTCCAAATCACAGTTTTCCATCTAACACGATCATTGACAGATGGACCTGTAGGTAGTTACCTCTACTCATAAACAAGCATTCATATATGCTGCTTTTTAGAAAGATGCAGATGGCATAGCTTAGATTACCAGCCTTAGTCATACCTCTGTCACAACAATTCCATTCAGATTGTGCAGATATGATATAGCATGGGTGCAAGCATGACCGAAGTGTGGTTTATATCCCAAGGGTGCTTGCTAATAAAAGACTAGACCTGGCGAGTCCAGAAACAGAGACTGTGGGACCAGTCCAATTCATAACAACAACTGACTTTCAAGAAATCATTTGCACAGATAGTCCTTGACTTAAAGTGATTCATTTAACGGTATTTGAAGTTACAATGGCAATGAAAAAAAAAGGTGAATTACAACCTTGGACTTTGAACCGTCGCAACACCTCCACAGCAGGGATGGGCTTCAAAAACCTCAGCAACGGGTTCACTGCCCGGTTGCTGGGTGGGCATGGCCATGCTGGGCATGGCCTAGTTGGCCTCCTATACCACGGTTGGGGGGGGCGTTTCCGCCTTCACTGAGGTCCAGAGGCTTTCCTCGAGCCTCTGGGAGGGTGAAAACAGTCTCCCCCTGGCTCTGGAGGTTCTCTGGAGGCTGGAAACAGGCCCATTTCCAGACTCCCCAAACTTCTGGGAGGCCTGTTTTTCGCCTTCCCAGAGCCTCTACGCTCTGCCCTACACTTATTTGCATTCCCAACAGGACGCAGGGAGACTCCTGGGAGGG